>CM068297.1:17784292-17843062 GCA_034768395.1 Linum lewisii
TGTCGTTTTACATTTCATAAAATTGGGGTGTTACATTTTGGTATCAGAGCCGGCTTCCTCCTTTTTCTCGGGTTACCAGGAAACACTGGAAGATCGATCTGGTGCGGGAGTTATTCTGGTGATTTTAAAGAAAAAGGGTATTAAGTTTTGACGGATTTTAAACCAAGGTTTAAAAGTGAAGGGTTTTTTCACAGGCACCGGTCTCAGATCCCTGCATCTTGGCACCGACACAGAAACCTCCACGGTGAGACGTTCTTGAGTTCTATAACTAACGTTGTTGAAATAATCCGTTATTATGACAAATGGTGGGTGTAGCTGATATAGATGTTACAGGATTAAAGTAAGAATTTATTTACTTATCACGCGAATGATAAGGGTTCCGACAAGGATACAAACAACGGCAAGGACTACTAAGGAAGTTTTGTAGGTAACTTCTATGTTTCCATTACGAAAACCACTATTAGCCTTATTCCTGACGGAAGATGCAGATGACGCAGCAGTATCGGGAATAGTCTCTCCTGAAATTGCCTGTCTTTCACTTCCGAAGGTACGCTCGTAGATGTTTAATTTTTGTAAGAGACCGTTGATCATGACTTTGGCTCGATGTTGCATCGGGGGATCTAACCATGCAAAGTAACTACAATGTTTGTTCATCCTCTGCCACAGACCAAGGGGATAGATGAGTTTCTCTCTGGTTAGTTTTAAATGATAGTCGAAACTCGTAAAGCACTTTTGACTTACCGAGCGACGTCTTTTGCAGCTAAAGAACCTTCACCCTGGATTTTCTTCTGTCCAGGATGTTGTTATAATCGTGGCTTCCCCGCAATGGCAAATGGGAATCGTAGCCATTTCTTTGATATAAAAGCGATGAATGAGGTATTTCTTTTCTAACCTCTGTTGTGTTATCCAAAGCGTTCTGTTACCGTCTATTTAAAGGGACGAACCCTATCCACCTAGCCCTTGACTTATTGGACCCCTTTTCTTTGTCCATGCGTGCCGACATGAAATGAGTGGTGTCGCCATTATTATGACCACTCACTTCTCAAATTTGGCTCCCATAAAAACCGGGTTTCGAAAACTTGACAACCATCACCATCTCTTTCATTTTCCCTCCCTTGTTTAGTAAACTCTCTCAATTCCGGGAATGTGCTATCGAGAGGATGGCAGTGTGCACGCTGTAGGATTGGTAATCTTTGCCTTGATCATTTTGTGTGGCCAAATTTTCGTTATCTGGAAGCTGATGTCAGAGACAGCTGAGCAACGACGTCGGGAACTCGAACGCAAGAACTTGCATGATGAATAGATCGCTTTGATTTCGCACAACTGTTATTGTGGTAACTCATGTTTAAGTTGTGATCTTGCGTTTTGAGTTAGTTTTTTTTTAAGGGAATAACTGGTTTGAATGTCTAAAGGTGGAAGAGAAGTAGAAAATTATTATTATTAAGAAGGAACTGGGTACATGAACTGGTAGTACAAAATGGCCATTCGGGTCGCGTCTTTTTAGAACTAACTCCGTGAAAGATCCACTAACTCGATCGGACGCTCTCGCTTCTTTCCCTTGTCAACCTCCAGTATCTTACTTGCCGTTTCTTGAATCCGTCCCTAAACCATTTCTTTCCACAGCAAATCTTGACTATTCCCGCTTGGTCCGGTCTTCCTCTGATGGCGACTCCTGTCTGCGCAACATGAGCCATGTTAAGCGGAAAGCACCTGCCTATTTTTGGTACAGAGAGAAAAGGGTTTCCGTAATGGTCAAAAATTGTACACCATCCTCCCTTAAAATGGAAGGAAAAATTCAGTTCCATAAGCTGGCTCATGCTGATAAAACTACCGGCAATGTTAGACATCAGTAACACGTCCGGTATGATCAAGGGACCCAACCTAATGGAACCCTTCCCTTTGGACTTTTCCTTGGAACCCCTTCCAAAGGAAACGAGTTGGTTAAAGCTACGATCTAGAGAAATGAAAGAGTTTTCATTCGAAGTCATGTGATTAGGGCAGCTGCTATCTAGTGTCCATTATATTTTAATAGAATCGCAAAAGGGACAGAAATCGTCAAGTAAGGATTACCAGGAGGGACTGGCAGACTCTCAGTGGTGGAAAAAAAGTTGAGGAATGGAGTCGCTCCTGCATTTTTCCTTCCTTCACCGAAAACTTCCATTCGAACCTCCCGTAAGTATTGACGGAATTCCATCAGAGCACCATGCGGGTGACACTTGGAACCGAGCTTCATCTGGGTTAAATACCCAAGTGAAGGAAACGTTGATCTCCGACACAATATCTACGTAAATCTCTCACTTTCTGCGAAGACACGTGAACGGTCGAGAATCGTCCACCGCATCAGCTCTACTTTTGAGGCTCCATTAAAGCCTGAACCTGTGTTGTCATGTCGTTCTTTTTGCTTTTGACTTTCGAGTCGAACGGCGGCTTCTTGGGCAAGCTAACCGTAACCTCTTCTTCTTTAAATTGACGCCCTCCCTCTAAGTCATTCTCTAAAGAAAAATGACTTGTTCTGATGAAACGGAAATCTTGAGTGGGATAAATTTCATCCTTCTAATAGTCATTCTTCTCCTCGTGGCTATCACCTTCATCCTAAAATTATGCAAACACATAGACCGACGAAGGCGTCAAGAAAATCCTCCGGAAGGACCATTCGGCGGAGTCGAACAGAAGTCTCATCCCGCATGCCTTAGTATTTCTTCGAATTCATGTTGTAACCTTATTCTCTTTCTTGTGGTTTTTGCCTGGGACATTTGAATGTATGGTCTCAGACGGTGCATACGTTCTTTAATCTCTGGTTAGTTGGTAAGAATTCTGTTTCTCAGAATCCCTGCGGATGGCAGATGAACCAAGAGATGTCAATAGTTTGTATTGATACTTTAACTGGCGAATTTAAGATGATCTCGTAATTCACACTTGTTTACCCGTACTTGCCGACACTCGCAAGTGGGCGAGGCTCAATGATGACACCTCCCCTTCTTCCTTCTCTTTAAGAACCCCCTCTCTCTTCTCTTCTTTCTCTCAACAGCCGAATCACCGGTGGAAATCTTGAAGTCCTCCACCGCAGTCGCTTCAAGAATGGAAAGGGGCTACGACGAGGACTACGCAATGAAGAAGGCTATCATCCTCGGAACAGTATGCCTCATTCTCATTGTCTCTTTCTTTTACTTTGTATGTCTAGGTTATCGTAGAGGCGTCTTCGATGGACCTGTGGAAGCATTCGAGAAAACGGCGATCATCATCTGTTTAGTGATCTTGTTTCTGGCTTGCCTTCCTTTTAGTTTTTCAAATGAAAAAAATTAAGTTTTCTCACGATTGTGAGTTGCTCTGGTTTGGCACCGTTAAAGTTAATTGTCGTCTGATTTCGAGGATGAAATCTTTTTAAGGAGGCGAGAAATGTTACACCCCGAATCTCTGAACCAGAATTTTTTTGAATTTTATTCCATACGTTTGAGAAATGACCGTAAATTAATGATTAAATGATTTCGAGACAAGTTAAGTTCACTCATGGAAGGCGGAGCGATAGGTTAAGCGACCGACTCGACTCTTGCGGTATAGCGTGAAGTGTTCGATACGGTAGACCTCGTTAATCAAATGGTTTTATAATTTGGTTAAGCTCGGATTCCAAATGAAGGCGGGTAAGGGTTAATGAAACACAGTTGCATGGAAGTCAAGAATTTTGCTTAGTCGAGTTGGTTGAGGAACTGAACCAACAACCTAAAGGTCACAGGTTCAAGTCCCTGCTCCAGCAAATCCTTTATTTTTATTAGTTTTCAGTCTTTTTGATAGATGATGACATCATATGACGTCACCCCCACATCAGCATCTCATTCTCCAATTTGCAGAAGTCGCCGCCGCTTCTCTGTTCCAAGCATGCCCAATCCTTCATATAATGGATGTTTGTCGGGTTTTGATGATTGTAAATCATCACCACGTAAATTCCGACCCCTCCAGCTGCATTATTGGCTTGGATAACGCCAAAATGAAGCTACCGGATTCGTCACGCTACGACCTTTCACTCCTTTCTTTCTCGTGACCTTGACTTTTGGGTACTCCAGAGGGCATCGAGAGGCTTCTGAGTCGGCTATAAAAGCCAACAAGCCTTCGACTTTGAGTCACGGAACCTCACCGTCGTAGCTCCGACGAGAGTTGCGGCGGAGCGTTCCAAGCATGCCCAACCCTTGAAAAATACAAACCCGACATCGTCTTAAGCATGGAAATCTTTTCCAACCTTCAAAAGGTAGTTTCGTGCGAGAATTAGGGGAATCCGAGCTTCACCGGAGCTTCACCAAAAAGGAGGGAATTGTCTCCTGCAAATTGAAGAAGAATGGAATAGTTGCAGTTTGGTCACCCAAGTCTCTATGTCACAGTTCAGTCCTCCAATTTAATTTAATTACTATCGTGGTCCAAGCCTATTAGTCTTTGACAGTTTGGCCCCTCAGATATTTTATTCTCTTAGTTTAATCCTAAACTCTAAATGGTGACAGATTCGGCCCAACTAACTTTTCAGTTAGTACAATTTGGCCCGGGAGTTACGACGGTTCGTTAACTCCTTATTTTCATTCGATTCAAGCTACGAAACCGATATCCAAGTCAACCGACTCGATTTATAAGTGGGTTGGTTCAAGGGGGTAAATTCCTAATAATTTTATTAGTTAATTTACATTTATTAACTAAAATTGTTTAATTAAGTATTCCCATTTCCATTTATTTTGGAAATGAGCTCCGGTAATCACCCTAACACGGAACATTGAATTTATCGGATGAATAGAAGTGTTGGATTATTGGATAAGTGTTATACTCCTTAGGGAATATTAATTTCTTAGTATGACGTAATAATTGTTATGATATTATTACGAGACTTATATATCACCCATAACTCCTATTCAAATCAGCTATCTTCCGAGGGTTAGATTTAACTCGGAATAAGATCGCTTGTGAAACGATGTGGCTTCGATTGCTTTGGTGGCTAATTAAACCAATGGATGACGTGATGGATTGTTAAAACCATATAAATTATAAATCTATTACTTGTAGGTACTATAATACCTTGATGATTTGGATGACTAACTGTTATTTGTTGGTTGTTCAGAGTAATGAGGACGCGGATCCTCATTAATTCCGGTTTATAAAGTTATGATGCCTAAGGTTATGAGGGACTTAAGTAGTCCGAGTGACTCCCCTACTTACCTGGAAATTAAGACGAAAAGTCTTAGTTTTGTCAACAAGGTGTCGTTTCTACGGGAAGTTCTATCTTTCCGGAACCATCGGTTTTATACCTAATTATGTTTGATGCGACTATGGTTAAATCGTGATGTTATCTGATGATGTTTGGCACCTAGAGTATACAGGTGGAAAGTAAAGCCTCGCTAGCTAGTCTTCCGCCGGGAACATCGATGGATATGGGTTCCTACCGGGTGATGGGAGTTGGGTATTGTTAGCCCCAATCGATTCACGGTAGATGAGTACGGATAGCCCCAACCGGATGATAAGAGTTGGGTGGAATTAGCCTCGACCGGATGATGGGAGTTGGGTATTGATAGCCCCAATCGATTCATGGTAGTCGGGAAGAATAGCGACTCTTGCGAAGTCCCTATTACAGGCTCGAAGTAAGCCTTATCGATGATGGCGTAGAGGTTAGCTAGGCGGGAAGAGGGGACGCCCTATTGTTTAATGAAAGTTGATCTCGATGTTGTGTGGTACTATTAGAATAGTTCATGGGATGTCATAATGACTTATGATTATGTGTGTTAATGTTTCACATATAGGTCATGATTGGGATGTTGGATTAATATTCCTTGTGATGGGTCATTTGATAAACGGTAACGTAATCTTCGTTACGGAAGGATATTAGGAATTACTGGTTTGCGTTGTTAATTCCATTAAATGTGTTCATTCATGTTTATACGGAATAATCATGATAATGGACTGACCCCGAGCCACCCACCAGTTTTGCAGAAATTCCTGGACAAGCAACGGGCCAGCGGAGTTTCTTAAGGCATGCGAAGCAGTGGATCATGAGACGGTGTAATGGCGACTTGGAGAATTGCTCTCAAGTCGTTGGGCCCAATTCCGCTGTAAATATTTTGACGGTTAATACCCTATTTTTTATGGTTGGTTTGAAAGTAGTTGGTCAAAGTTGTATTTTTCAACCTTTGAGTCATCGTCTGTCCCGGGACACGTTGTCGTTTTACATTTCATAAAATTGGGGTGTTACATTGGATGGGTGTTCCGTGTTCACTGCTCAATCTGTCCAACATCAGTTTGGGTCGCTTCCACCTTCGTCTGGCTATACAATTCGACCTCCACTTCCTCAATTAGGTTTCTAGATGAAATAAATGATGGGTCTGTCTGCTTGGGCTTAGTCAATTGAGTGACTTAAGTCTGTTAAGTCGAAAATGACAAGCTCAGTTCGTTATCTTCAATTTGATAACCAGGCGACGGAGTAAGGGTGAATGCATGGGCGGAACTAGGGGAGCCGAGCCGAGCCCGGCTCACCCCACTTTCGGTCTCGAGCGTTATATTCGATTGTATATTTGTGATTTTTCGAATCTGGCTCAGTGCAAATTTTAAATCCGGCTCAGTGTTATATTAATTCGGCTTAGTTCATTGTTACAATTTCAAACTTTAAAACCAAAATATATATTTTAAAACTCTATTCTTTATAAGAAAAACTAATATAGTTAATATACTCAATCAAATTAATCATACCATTCTCTAATTCTAATATTTCGTCAACATGTGTAGATGGTTGATAAGCCCAATATCATTTTATCTCGACTTTTGAACGAGTAAGAATAAAATATTTGATGATAAATCATTCAAATCAATGAAAAAATCGCCGGTGGCACATTTCAATTTTCATTTGTTCAAGAATAATATTAATAATTTGAAAACAAATATACCGGGCATAGTCAATTAGTGGAAAATGGCATTGTATACTAAAAGTAAATGATATGTGTAACGTAATATATATTATTGTAGTACGTAATTATATTATACTATTAATACAAAATTGCTCAAAAATTTTATTTGAAAATAGTTATTTCAATTTCGGCTCAGTGCATCAATGAATCCTGGTTCCGCCCCTGGGTGAATGTCGGCGATGAATGAATGACGATGAGCAAGTGAACAGAAAGAAACAGAAATCAAAGAGACACATGGAATTTTACGTGGTTCGGGGTTAACCCTACTCCATGTCCAAGCAAGCTTGGGAGAGACATTTTTATTATATGTTTCACACTCACAACTGTCAAGCTAACAGTACTTGAGTTTACAAACTCTGTTTTTCACTTCACCGGCAAATAGAGACAGCCAAATACCAACTGTAACACTCCACAACTATGACTTGAGTTGATTTATTGTTTCTCCTTATGTAGGTCTCCAAAGTAGCCGTTTGATGAGAAAATCATGGAATTTATGGTTGATTGATTTGGCTCTTTGATTTGCATCCGAAATCATCTATCCTGCAGGGTTAGATTTCATATGCACTTAAAAGGAAAGAACATAGAAGATGCACAACAAAGGAAACTCTTGATGCGCAGAACAAAAGGCTTGAAGGGCAATGAACTTTTGCCCAACACTTCCCTATACCGGAAGCTGGTTGGTAGCTTAATCTATCAACTACTTGCACTCTTCCAGACCTAGCTTATTCGGTACATGTGGTTAGCAAGTTTATGGCTGAACCGCGTGAGCCACATTTACAAGTGGTCTATAGGATATTGCGATATCTTCAGGCCACATGCCACGTGGGAGTGTTAGCGAGCAGCTCTTCCATCTCGGCTTTTGCCGGTGCCGACTATGAAGGTTGCGTGGATATGAGGAGGTCTACTTCTGGTTGGTGTGTTAAGTTTGGAAACGCATGTATTGCGTGGCGGTGTATGAAGCAAGATTGTGTGGCTAAATCCTCTAAAGAAGCAGAATATCGGTCCATGTCTGAGGTATGCTCTGAGATTGTGTGGATTACTAGGTCACTTATGGAGGGTGTCCCTGTTTCTCTTACAATGACCTTGTTTGGGGATAATACTAGTGCTATTCAGATAGATTCTAACCTGGTTCTCCATTACAAGACCAAGCATATTCAGACACGCGTTCACTATATTCGCGAGCTTGTCAAAGATGGTGATATAAAGTTGCAGTACCTGAATACCGATAATCAAATAACAGACTTGCTCACAAAGGTTGTTTGCACGAGCAGACACTAGTTTTTAGCTGGCAAATTGATGTGTCGAGATCTACATGAATTTATAGTTTGGACTCCTTTGTTTATTAACCAATTCTATAAATTCATAACATAGGGTGTCCTTTCTTCTCCTTCTGTAAGCTTCTCCTCCGCCTTTTTCCCTTTCTCCAACAGTAATACATCTCCTCTTCTTCTCTCGTGGATTAGTCGACTAAACGGCGGTAAACCACATAAATCTATTTGTGATTACTCGTTCAACCACTTGATCTTCAGGGTTCACGACTATGACCCCAATACCTGTCTTCTGGATGTCTCATTGAAACTCATCACCCTCGTAGTCGCAACCAATAACTCCCAAACTAACTCTGTCGTACCTTTGAACATATCGAGTTTAAGCATAAAGCTAGAGTTTGTACCTTTCTTTCGAAATTGTCCTGAATCTATATCAATTCCCTTGGAGTATGAATTTGATACTCATGAGTAATGGCTATTAAGCCATAGATAAACCCATCCCATAAATTGAACCACCACCCCAATCTTTAAAAATCTATTTTCCGCCGTCCTTTGCTATTTTGTCATTTGAACCCACTTGCCCAATCTTTATTTAATAATCTGTAGTCTGTTTTATTATATAAACACCGCCATCACATTTCCCAAAACATTGTAGCTTTCCTTTCCCCCAGATTTATTGTCATCATCATCTCAGCATTTACACTGTTTACTGTTTAGTGCAGCAAGACATCTCCCACTCCCTTTTCCTTCCTACTCCTCTGGCCTTCCATTCTAACAGTACACAGAAGCAACCAAGCAGCACAGAGCCTTTGGAAATATAGAGGGGAAAGGAAAACAAGTCCAAACCTCCCTCCCCTCTAACCATTTCCATGGCTGCTGCTGCTGCTGCTCCAAGGATGCTTCCTATTAGTATCTGCATTCTCTTTCTCGTTTCAGCTGCCTCTGCTGCTGGAACCCAGTTCTTGAATCTCACTCTGCCTCACCAGCATCCCTACCCTGATGATATTGCTCACGACGTCCAAAGGTAGCCCACTTTCCCCTCTTTTGAGAGTTGTCTGCATTGAGTTTGAAGAATGTAGTTATGATTTTAGGACTTTTTTAGATATCGTCAACAAATTGTCTTGTGTGGATGATGTTTCAGCATTATTTTCAACCAATTTCTGTTCTATAGATTTAGAAATCAGATCACTTTTCCTCCCTTCTCAAGCAGCAGTCAATTCCCATCTGTGTTTCTGCTCAGCTGCCCTCACCTCACATGGCTTCCTCTCCTATTCAGCAGTAAATGCTTATCCACCACAGAAAGAAAAATTAAAAAAGCAGCTGTTTCCAACTACATTCTCCATCCCAACTTGCATTCGTTTTAATTCAATAATAATTATTGGGGGTAACTTTGCAGGCAGGTGAATGAGTCGCTATCCAGAAGGCTACTTTCGTCCACTCAAGATAATAAGAACCTCTGCAGAACCGGAAACCCAATCGACGACTGCTGGCGTTGCGACCCCAACTGGTCACAGAACCGCCAGCGACTCGCCGACTGCGGAATCGGATTCGGCCGCGGCGCACTCGGCGGTAGAGGCGGCCAGATCTACGTCGTCACCGACTCCTCCGACCACGACCCGGCCAACCCGACACCAGGAACTCTCCGGTACGGCGTCATCCAAGACGCCCCCTTATGGATCGTCTTCTCCGGAAACATGGTGATCAAGCTCAAACACGAGCTCATCTTCAACAGCTACAAGACCGTCGACGGCCGGGGAGCCAACGTCCACATCACGGGAAACGGGTGCCTCACCCTACAATACGTGAACCACGTAATAATCCACAACATCCGGATCTACAATTGCAAGCCTTCTGGAAACACGAACGTGGCTGCATCACCGACGCACGTTGGGTACAGAGGGAGATCGGACGGCGACGGTGTTTGCTTGTTTGGGGCCCACAACGTGTGGATCGACCACTGTACGCTATCGTCTTGTACCGACGGCCTGATCGATGTGATAATGGGGTCCACGGGGATCACGATTTCGAACAATTACTTCTCCCATCACAACGAGGTGATGCTGATGGGCCACGACGATAGTTACGCGCTTGATACTGGAATGCAGGTCACCATTGCGTTCAACAGATTCGGTGAGCAGCTGGTGCAGCGTATGCCTCGGTGTAGGCGCGGCTATATTCACGTAGTGAATAATGATTTTACTTACTGGAAGATGTATGCTATTGGTGGTAGCGGTAATCCAACGATTAATAGCCAAGGAAATCGCTACATTGCCCCTGCTGATCCTGACGCCAAAGAGGTATGTGAGGGGCTGTTTTGGTATTTCATCCTTTTTCTGCTTAACGGTAATATTTGCTTTATAAAGTATTTTAGGGGATATTTTGGCGGTGGCGCGTGGGGGAATAATATTATATTATATATATAATAGAGGTTGGTGCGTGTTTGTATTTGAAGGTGACGAAGCGCGTGGACACGGAGGACAATGAGTGGACAGACTGGAATTGGAGAACGGACGGGGACATAATGGTAAATGGAGCATTCTTTGTACCGTCAGGAGCAGGTGGTGTGAGCGTCCAGTATCAGAAGGCTTCCAGCGTGGACCCCAAGTCAGCTGTGCTTGTTGACCAGCTCACCTTGAACGCCGGTGTCCTCGGTGGTCCCAGGTACCTTTTCTTTTGAGTTTCACCCCTTCCCTTATTTTTATCAGGTCCCTATACTTTTCTGCTTTCGACATTTGAGTCCTTTAATCATATTATTATTATTATTATTAGCAGCTTCGACAGTAATTCACACTAAATCGTAATTCTTTTGATATACATCATACAACCATGTGAATTATGAAACCTGAGGAAGAGGACCAGAACTTGATGTAGAATGTGAATGTCTGTCTTTTACAATAAGTAGAATTCTTTTTATTTTGTTGGTTTGTCTGATTGGACGATTCCTAGAAACAATATTCTAACCTCTCCTTCTCAATAATAAGTAAAATAATAATAATAAAGGATGTTAGAAGAATGAGCTCAGCTAAGCTGGTACTATGTTCTTCTAAAAGATCTCAACTTTCTGAGGACGAACCAACTTGAGGTGGGAAATGGAGGGGGTTAGTTGCGGCTCTTCAGTCTTCACGTGAGGTGATGAAAGCTAATGTTTAGCTGATGCAATCTTCAAATTAAGCCTCCAGGCATAGTGTTCCCACTAGCCACTTAAGTCCTTTTTATCCTCCTAGAGTAATGATCAATGATCATATAGTTTCTAGTTTATTGAGTTTTTGATAAAGTTGTTTATTGAGTTATAAATGGGATGCTGCCCTACCCGGTACCCGCTCAAGCTGGACCACCCAACCCAAACCCACCAAATAGGGTCCTTGTTATTCCTTTACAGTGGGCAGAGAGCTCTGCTGCTTTGAGTTTCTTTCTGTTTGGCCTTTGGTTGTCATGTTGGTTTCACCCAGCCTGTGTCCTCTCTCTCTAAATTGATTCTCCAGCTACCTGCTTTCATACCACCACTGCTGTTAATAATAAAAGATATTAAAGAAAAGAAGATGGCCATCATATTGTTTCTTCTTCTGATTCTTGACAACTGCAATTCCTTTGGATATCATCCTTCTGTTAATACAATATGGTTATTACCACTAAAAGTGGTCATCTGTATACTAAATCACAGCCCTTTTGGCTCTAATCCCCACATTACCAGCTACATTACCACTTTTCATTGATCTCAACTACTTTTCTTTCTTTCATTTACTTTCTTCTTGTCTCTCCGCATCTAGTGCACATGTTGCAAACCTCATTCCAATCTTGCATAACCTCTCTTGTAAATGTTAGTTAAGTTCTCATATCGCCTGCTTTGTTATCTTCCCTTTTATCCTCCCATAGTTGCATGTGGATCTGTGGGCACCTTGTCTTACTACTTGCAAAACCCAAAAGTGAAGATAGATTCCAACCTAGAGAAAAAGAGAGAAGATGAGCTATCTACAAAAGATTTGTTTTTTCTTTCTCCTGGGATGAACTTTTACATGTTTATCTAGTGATGTAAGAGGTAGAGGGGAATAGGAGACCCACACCATCCAACTGTTGGAGTAGTGGTATGTTGGTATATGGGAAGGTGACTCAGTTTTATATTCCCTCCCTTTTCTACTTTCCAGCCAATATAATTGTGTGGGAGAACGTGGGGCCTCATTTCTGTTTTCAAGTTAACTAGTAAAGACCAAATAGCTCCAATGCTGCTGCACATTTCATTAATCTTGATGAATTGATTTTTTTTTCCTAATGCTACCTTTTCTTTGCTGCTCGCTCAGTCCTACTTCTACTTGTGTCTATTCTGCATTTGTGTTTTGCTCTTCTTTGGCTTCATAATAGCTTGGTTAGTCATTTGTAGGAGAGTGTAATTTAAAGAAAGTTGGTCATCTTTTTTTCACTATGGTAGGAATATATTCTTTTTCTGTTCATACTTTCCATACCTAAAGCCTGATGCTTTATCCATTCCCATAACAGCAAAGATCTTCTAGCATTTTGCTGTATCATTCTTTTTTTTCACCTTTTTTACTTAAACAAGCCCTTAATCATCTCTAGAACTCCAAATACTTAATGCTGAGCAGTCTGTTGTAAACTCTTTTTGGAAGCTCTGGTTCAAGCTGGCATACATAGATAGGAATTGGGAAATGCAGTAATATAGACAACGTATGTGTATAGGTCAGAAATGGTTTCCAGGGTGGAGTCCAGCTGGAGTTTTTGATCATTTTTCAATCTCCCCACTGCTCTACTTTTGCAGTAATAATTTACTACAAAGTGAGTAGGGGGAATTCGTCCTCACTTGTCTCACATGGTCCACTGTCCTTTCTCTGTTCCCAATCGCCCCCACAAGCATCTCTCATAACAACACTAGTCTAGGGAACTACTCTTCAGTTGTGTGTGTAGTATTCCTCTCTCAAATCACCACTTGGTGCCCACTTTACCACATGTGCTACCCACTCATATCTTTTGGTTACTCGTTACCAAAGGGTAGAGTTAAAACTGTACAACACAATGCGGGCTGATTACAGGAACTAGCACTCTATTATTGATTTGAGGCTCAAGATTCGGTCTTTTGTTGTTACACAGTTTGTAACAACTAACAAGTCCTAATGTTTGATAATCATTGTTGAACCGATTGAACTGGGTGGCATGGTTTTCAAAGGAATGGTCTTTATCATAGCAGGGCATCCATTTTGGTAAAAGTGAAAGCTGATTTGAGATTTTAGGGTATCTTCTTGTTGTTGGTTTGCGGTAGCTTCATTATCGCCATTGATGTAATGTCATTGTCACTTTGATTGAGATTGGGAGTGGTAACTAACAAAGTTTACTTTGTGGAATTATTGGGCAGTAATACAGGGGAAAGAACATTGAACCCTGGATTCAACGGCGGTGGAGCCGGAACAACCTACACGGGGTCCACTGGCACCGGCAGCAGCGGCGGCGGCGACGGTGGAGATTTGTTTGGAATGATATTCGGGAGCGGGGCGGCGCCACCCACCACCACCAGAGCTCCATCTTCCATTAATAAATTGGTTTTGTCTGTTTCAATTATTTTAGTAGTTATGTACACTAGTAACAACTCATTATTCTTATCTTCTTTATTATTGCTATAGAGATTTGAAAATTCGGAAGAATATTAGACAAATTGTCGGAGGAGGAAAAAAGAAGAAGAAAAGAAACAAGAAATTTGATGATGCTCAAGCTGTACATAAGAATTCAGAAGGAAAAAAAAAAAAAAAGGGAAGTAGAAATGAAGAAATCTACTGAGTTTTTTTCTTTTCTTTTGGCAATAGAAATCTACTGATGAGTTCATTCACGTGAAGTAAGTAATTACAATAGCAATGAGTTGCATTGTACAAAATCCAGTTGTTATATAGGAGCAACTCAATTGGATTTGACTGATTTGGAGGTAAATAGAACTTTTTACTTTTGATAGTCCATGAAGGATGTTAGAAATACCTCCAAGGTTTCTAAATTATTGCATTTGCATTGTCATGTGTTTTTTAGATGATTTTGCATTGTAATTCGGGTCAGGTTATTCGGGTTGATCGAGAACCAACTAAATTCAACAGGGTTTCGGTGACCGAAAACTCAAATTAACCATTTCGAAATCGGCCTCGGTTATGGGTTTTTAAGAAATTTTGATCATCGGTTATTTCGGTCAATGACCGACATCGACCACAATTGACCAAATGACAGAAACTCAGCTCCGATTCTTGTCTTCTTATCTCCTTCCCCTCTTCAATCCCAGATCTTCTTATCTTCTTCCCATCTTCAATCTGAGATCTTGTTATCTTCTTCCCGTCTTCAAAGTTCAAACCTAGATATTCTTTCCATCATCATCAACTTTTTCTTCTTCTTCTTCCTCTTTGGCTCAGATTCAAACCCGGATACAGATATTCTTCTTCCCTTCTTTGTCTTTCTCGTCCGACAAGCCGTCATTGATGGAAGCTTCGCTGCCAAACCTCCCTTCCCAATCCTTGCACACCGGCTCTCGATTTTAGGTCTCAACAGGGTACATCACCTCCGTCCATCCTTTTCAACACGATTGAGATTAAGGAGAGTCCTAACTTCATAGAGGTTAGACCAAATCCAGGATGGTCATGATCCTTTTATTGGCTGCTATAAAGACTGTTTAAGTAAGTTAAGGCTCTTCAAAAGCTTAACCCAAAGGACGTTAACGGAAATGAGAACACGTCAATCTTGTTTGGAATCTAGCGCCAAGTTGAAGAAATTGAACTCGTGAAAGTTGAGTCTAATAACTTTTGGGGGGCACATAGGACTTTGTACTTGCACCAATGAAAAGAATTTTTCACCATGGATCCCAACCAAAAGAAATTTCTAAGATCAAATTCATCTTTTTATTCAGTTGGAGCAAGAGGATGAAAATGGCTCATAAGTTTGGGTAACTTGAATAAATTCTTTTAGATGGGAAAGTAATTGACATTTCCGTTATCATTCAATCAATTAGGTACTTTGAAATTTCTTTTTTTAGAGGCCCCATTCCATTGACACCCTAAGAAACTTGGAGTGGGAGATATTATCAGAGAATCCGAGTTTGTTAGTGATCGAGACTTTAACAAAGGCATGGCCGTTTGTGCTGAAGAAAATAAAAAACTTTGAGTGATTCAATTCTTGCTTGTAAGATTGTCGTATTTTGAAATGATCTTGAGAATCATATTAGTATCTTAATTTGTAGCTTTTTTTTAAGATATTAGTGTAGTCTACAAAAAGGCAATGAGTGAGAAGATTTTCCCCTACGATTAAGGAGGATGACATGGATAGATTTATTGGAGATGTTATTATAAATGGGCAAGGCATTGAACGTTAACATGAACATGGGATGAGAAAGAGGGTCTTCCTGGCGTATTTCCCTAGTTGGAGAAAAGAATCAAGTAGATCATTCATTAAGAGAACGCTGAATCAGAAGGCTTGGATCCATGTTAGAATATAACCACACCAAGTGGGATTAAATCTGCATGAGAGCATAATCTAATTTTAGCTCTGCTAATCAACAAGGTTGTAAGATTTCTTCATGTCCAACTTTAAGCACATATATTGACGCTTTCTTTTCTTTCTCCCTTTGAAGTTATGAAGTACCTCATGAACAATTATTGTGTTATCTTGGATAAGATGACCTCAAATGAAGGGTGTATATATATCTCAAAGATGAGAGGCGACATCCAACATTTCACTTGCATCACCAAGATCTCTGCAATAACCTTACCTTCCCCTTATGAGGGGCGGAAAATCTAGAAGAAATATTTTAGTTTCGCCCAATAAGCGTGACTAACTCACAGATGAAGGTCATTTTTAAGTTTCTCTCAAATTGGCTTAAACCTTACCTTCCCCTTATGGTGTCGTTGCTTTAAGCTACCTTCACCATGAATCGTGCTATCCATGATTATGTTGTTATTGTGGTTCATGAGGTCGTGCACAAATTATGAACAAGGAAGAAATGTAACAAGTTTGATTTTATTATAAAGGTTGACATGCTTAAGGAATATGATAGAGTTTCATGGGAGTTTTTTTTACGACTTTGACTTCAACGTGTTTCCACTGTGTCTGGATTGACTGAGTTCGACCATTGGTAACAATAGTTTGATTCACTGTGCTCGTTAATGGTCTCCTTCAATGTGGTTTTGTCCCTCGAGCGAGTTGAGGCAAGATGACCCTTTCTCCCTTTTCCTGTTTATTATATAAATTTTTATCTCATTCCTCTTATATTAGGTTTATTAAAATTATATTACTGAAGGGGGTGCAGCTCAATCATTCCTATCCGGTGTTGCATCACATCTTATTTGCATATGATACCAACACACCATCATTTGTGGCAGAGCAACGCAAAGGAAAGCTTGTAAGATGATATTCGAGAGGTATTTCATAGTGTCAAAGGTCTTCAGTCTAGCCTGATGTTAACTGCTAAAAATTTTATCTCATTCTTCTACCAAATAGAGTTTGGGATGTACAAAAGTTGAGAACTCTCTTCTCTGATGTGGTGGTGAGACAAATGGTGGCTATACCAATTGGACCGAAAAACTTCCATGATAGATGGGTATGACAATATAATACAAAAGGATTGTTCTCAGTCAGCTTATCCTAGGAGGATAAGTTCTCGAAATAGTTATGAAAGTTGTCCCTACCTCCTAAACTAACATTTTTTCTTATGGTGAGTTTGGCATAATGCCATTGCCACAAACGAGAACCTTGCGAGGAGGAGTTGTGCTCCTTATGATGCGTTACGCTCGTTGTGTGGGATTCATCCAGAAACAAGCTTACGAGATCATTGTGTTTGATTCCCAGGGATGAGCACAAATGGCGTCTTGTGATATACCATCAGAACAATTATCCTCCTCACAGATTGCAAGGTTACGATCATATGGAATGATGGGCATTGGGAGGCGGTTGGTATTCTTGCACACATTTAAACGAGCAGAACTTTTGGGCTGCTTTAATATCACGATGTAATGCATCAATATCAGGAGGATCCATGTAGTCAAAACTCTGCTCCTCATTTTTAATCAAGACACACTTACTCGGTGGTCAAGCCGACTTGGAAATCCAACTCACCTACATTCACAGAAAACAGAAATCATAATATTACGTTATTCATCTGAGTCATCTCTATATGCTCAATACATCACTCTCCAACTTCCCAAAACATTCTTATTCGTCCTGCTGCTGACCACTAATGCGAGATCATAATGTGACACTGATAACGCATACAGCGAGGGACAAAAATTAGACAAGAAACATGCAATTCCAGAAATCAAATATCATATAGACAGTCAAATAGACATAATTAACTAACAGGCTCAATCTTCACATTCAAACCCACCTTCCCTTTCGACAAAAGGAGTGTGTTTACCCCCATAAACCCAAAATGCACAGATGGCCTACAACTATTCACAATTCCCCATTATCTAATAATAATAAACTACCATCATCACCACCCTCCTTTACTTCCACCATTTGCTGTTGCTTTTTTACCCCATCCATCACCACCATCCCCCCCTTCATCACTTGCTGCTTCTTTCTTTCCCCATCCATCACAAGAGCTGCTCCCTGGTTTACCTCCTGCTGCAGATGGCTGCCCACCCCACCCAACTGATTCACCATTTCCATCTTCTTTCTTCGATGAGTCTGCCCCCGACTTCCACTCACCTGCAGTTGAACTACTACTTCCCTTGCCCCATCCACCACCACCACCTGTTCTGCCATTGTCAGCTTCTGCCTTTCCTGCTGTGCCCCAGCCACCAGCTTTGCTAGTTGAATCTGATCCCTTACCCCAACTACTTCCAGTTCCAGCACCCCCACCAGCTTCAGCATTCTGTCCCCAACCTGAACCTTTTGCACCCCATCCAGCAGCACCCTCACTATTTGAACCCGATCCCTTACCCCAACCACTGCCAGCTTGGCCCAACCCAGGAGCACCCTTTGCACCCCAGCTTGAACTGGTTCCCTTGCTCCAACTACTGCCACCTTCATTACCAACACCTTTTTCACCTTCAGCCTTTCCTGACTGTCCCCATCCAGAACCACCACCTGAACTCCACCCACCTGCTCCATTGATAGTTCCACCATTCCCCGAGGAGCTCCAACTCTTCTTATCCCCACCCCCACCATTCCAACCACCTCCTGCTTGATTGTTACCTTTCCATCCACCACCAGAATTGTTTCCATCATTCTTCCAATCAGAAGCTCTGTCTTCAATGGAATTATTGCCACCATTCCAGCTACCTCCCTGATCTCTCCTTCCTCTGCCTCTACCACCAAATCCACCTCTGCCTCCAAAACCACCCCTCTCAGAGCCACCTGCATTTTCAGAGTCTCCTCTGCCAAATCTGCCTCGGCCTCCAAAACCACCCCTTTCCCCTCTGCCCCTGAACCCTCCTCTATCCCCTCTACCTCCAAAACCACCCCTCTCCCCTCTACCCCTAAAACCACCTCCGTCCCCTCTACCCCTAAACCACCTCCGTCCCCTCTACCCCTAAAACCACCACTCCAGTTACGATTTCCATCATCAGCATCACCTCCAGCAGAGTCTTGGCTTTTATTACCAAATCCAGAGTTCCAACTGCCTCTGCTGCCCCAACCAGAATCCTTGGCATCATTAGAACCAGAGTTCCAGTCAGCCTTTTTACCCCATGCGGAGCCTGCATTACCACCTCCCACATCAGACCCAGAGTTCCAATTGCTCTTCTTTCCACAACTAGAACCCTGGTCAGCACCATTAGACCCAGAGACCCAGTTATCCTTTTTACCCCATGAAGAGCCACCATTTCCACCTACATCATCAGAACCAGAGTTCAGATCAGTCTTTTTACCCCAAGTAGAGTCGGCATTGCCACCCACATCAACAGACTTTTTTCCCCAGCTGGAACTCATGTTGGCATCATTAGAACCAGAGCCCCAGTTATCCTTTTTACCCCATGAAGACCCACCACTTCCACCTGCATCATTGGTCTCAGAGTTCCCATCAATCTTTTTACCCCAAGTAGAGTCGGCATTACCACCCACATCAACAGACTTTTTTCCCCAGCTGGAACCCATGTTGGCGTCATTAGAACCAGAGCCCCAGTTATCCTTTTTACCCCATGAAGAGCCACCATTTCCACCTGCATCATTGGTCCAGAGTTCCCATCAATCTTTTTACCCCAAGTAGAGTCGGCGTTGCCACCCACATCAACAGACTTCTTTCCCCAGATGGTACCGATGTTGGGTCATTAGAGCCAGAGCCCAAGTTATCCTTTTTACCCCATGAAGAGCCACCATTTCCACCTGCATCATTGGTCCCAGAGTTCCCATCAGTCTTTTTACCCCAAGTAGAGTCAGTGTTGCCACCCACATCAACAGACTTCTTTCCCCAGATGGTACCGATGTTGGTGTCATTAGAGCCAGAGCCCCAGTTATCCTTTTTACCCCATGAAGACCACAGTTTTACCTACATCACCAGACCCAGAGTTCCCATCAGTCTTTTTACCCCACGTAGAATCAGTGTTCATCCACCCACATCAAACAGAGTTACTTTTCCCCAGTAGAACTTCTCCACTGACTAGCACCTGTTTCGAGCAGCCAAGCAATTTTCAGGCCATCTCCACTATTTCCCCAAGCAGAAGCTTTATCAGGGTTAGCAAGTTTGTTATCTGACGCAGAAGCGCCCCAAGAACTCTGATTCACGCTCACTTTTTCCTGAATTGCTTTTCCCCAACCATCTGATGCACAACTGCTAGCACCGATTTCAGCAGAAGCAACTTTCAAGCCATCTCCTCTATTTCCCCAACCAGAAGCTTGATCAGGATTAGTAAGTTTGTCATCTGATGCAGAAGCACCCCAAGAACTCTGATTCACAGTAACTTTCTCCTCAAGTGCTTTTCCCCAGTTATCCGATGTCCCGCTGCTAACGGTGTCAGTAATGGTTTTTCCATCAGAAGCTGCTGCACCCCAGGAAGAATTCTGATTAATGGTCACTTTCTTCTCCCAAGCATTATCTTCTGTAACCAGACAATAGTATAGAAGCTTAGTATATTAGTACAAAAAGATCCTCCATCATTATAGCAATTGCAGAATACCTTGATCTTTAGAATTGAAGGACCACCAGGATCAGACTCTGCTGGAAGCTGCAAATACAAGAAAGTGTAATTACCACACCTTTAGATCATATTTACGAAAGGAAAGGAGAAAGAATGAAGAAGATGGGGAGTGGCCAAATCCAAAGTGGTCAAGTCAGATGTTTAGAGGGAGTCCAGGGCTAACCTTTTGGGCAGAGCTGGGCCAAGCATTCCTGAAAGCACTCACGAATGTCAAATAACGGCAGTAAGAGCAGTCGAGCATCACAGAAAAAAAAAATCAAAAGAGAAAGGACAGAAGAGCACAATATACACAGAAAGGCCCATGTACGAGAATGCATGCATGAAGAAGATGTCTATAAATCATAATTTAATGATCAATTAAAATTAGTAGCCAAGCTTTAAGGCTTCCCAACAAAAGGTCCAACCAATCAACAGAAGCAAAAGCATCTGTCAGTTGAATGTGAATGTAATGTGAACGGAAAATCATCAACAGTATTGCCCTACAGTGAAGTTTACCTCTCTGCAGCCAGGCCTCCAGTGTTCCACCCATCAGCTTCTCCCGAAGTTCCAGCCCCACTTGCCCAACCTGTGAAAAAGGCAAAATCATGAGTATTACTAGTCTCAACCCCAAAACAAGTAGTCTTTTATCTATAGCTTCTTCTGGATATTAAATTCTTCTAATTTTGGCTGTTTGATCATGATCCATGGTGCCATTCAAACTGGCTGCTCGCAAGAGAACATAAAGAGAACCTTTGTATGATTAGAGATGAAAAATATTAGTTCACTTAGGCAGCAAGAGGGTGAAATACAAGAGGGTGAAATACAATTACAGGTATCCTAAACCACATTCTTAGCACAGAGAGTCTCACCTCCAGAACCACCATCATCCCCAATTGCATCAAAAGGTTTGAAAGAAATAGCCCCTGCATCCTCACTATAGCAAGAAAATTGATAATGAGAAGGGACGTTGAAAAGAAACCAAAAACATGTGTAAAATATCAGTTGGATGCATAAGAAGATCACTACCTGCTAGAAACATTGTAACTTCTACCACGGACCTCAGATAGATGCTCACATTTTACTGAGGAAACAAAGGACTGTCAGCATGCTAAAAACTGATTGCTTCTTGATTAAGAAGTCAGTGTAAGGTTTCAATATTACCTGAAAGAGTTCTATGTTGAGAATCAAGTTTCACAGTAACATCGGAGCGCCGTACAGCCAATACACGACAAAGGTGGCCCTTCAGAGGTCCTAACCGTATTCTCAAGGTCTGACCAATAGAGTACATAGCTTCATTATCCCTCCTGTTGACTGCAAAACGAACAGAAAATCAGAGCGCAGAAACAACAATTGAAATCTAAAGTGTTAGCATAGAACTGCTAAACTCGAAACATGAACATACAACACTTTTTTCCCTTGATTGGAATGGTGCTTTAGGTGATAAAGGGATTTTGGAGATGATGGGGCATCATCAAAACCTCCAAAGCTGGATTCACCACCCTGAATAATCAAGAAGACCAATTAGATAAACAGAAACCACAATTTCAAAAATGGTAGGGAGTTCAGCTTCAGCACCTTCTCCTGGAATATCTCCGAAGAAAGCTTCACTTTTTCACAAATTTGAGCTTTCGAACAAAAATAGCCACCATTTTCAGTTTCATTATCATCATATATAAAGACAATTCCTCGATAGATTTGTTTTACAATTCCTTGCCTATCCTGCAAAATTCCAAAAAGATTATTTATTACAACCACCTGCGTGGATGACATCAGCAACTAAAAAAAAGAGACGTAAAAAAAGTTAATTGAAAGATTGATCACTGACCTTCAATGGACCCTCCAAAACCCTGACAGTATCATTGTGAGAAATGACTTTTTTATGCTGATCAAATGTAGTAAATTTCATATCTGCAGCTGCAGTCTTTGCTTCCTTCTGTTCGACAGTTACAACAACTTGTCCTTCTTGTCCCTCTTTTAGAATCTGGAGATAACGAAGGCAAGAGGCAATCAAATTAACAAAATCACAAATCAACTACACTGAAGTAGATGGGTAAACTATTAATACCTTGCAATTACCATCCTTCTCCATTCCAACAACAATACCAAATTCTTTGCGCCTGCAATGCATAATTCTAAGTACGAAGAGAATTTGTATGCCATTGTAACCAATTAAAACTAAGGACAAAGAACTTACCGAAAGCACACAAAATCATATATCTCAAAGGTTGCTTGACTTCCAGTCCCAGACGAACTTTCTCCCTTTTCCCCGCCTTTCTCATTCCTAATTACCTTTTTTTTCTTTTTTGCACCATAAATCTCTGCAAGCCATTCTAAGTTACCAGATTGATTATTCTCAGGAGATTCAAACTTCAGTAACTCCTCTTCTGATGGCATTACACTCCAGCAATTCAAGGAATCCAAAGATACTTTCTTGTACAAGAATCCATCCTTGAGCATCAAACCATCAAGAACCTCAAACATCAAGCCACTGTCACGATCACGTCTAAACTGGATAAGAGGCCGGAACTCCCTGCAAAGATAGACCACAAATATCTCTAGTAAAACACCAGAAAGGAAAGTAACATCAGAACTTGATTAGTATGAGAATATGGGTGTTACTCAAGTTCATTGGAGTTGATCAGCCTTGGAGCTGGTACATCAGTTTTCTTAAGTGTCTTTCCACCACCCTATAACAAAGAATTAAATAGCACTACTTGAGACTTGTATAATGTGGAACATTTTTTCAGAAAGGGATGAAACAAGACTACATCAAATTCAAGCAAACATAGAGTCTAAGAGTCTAACATAATATTGCATCATATACTCCACATTCTATAAAATAGAGGTCACAGTTTAATGGCATCAATACATGGTGCAGCTTACTGTCAGATCAAAAATAGACTATTCAGTGACAAATTTTTATCTTGACACTGATATATAGGACCAGTGTTTCATATATTCCTGTTGCATCTACAACCATGCAGAATGATACAGGTAGAGGACTGGACAAATTAACCAGTTGCAAAATAAAACTATCATTTAAAGAAGTACTAAAGGGGAAAGTAAACAAGAAATCCACAATTACCATTCAACAGAATTAAGTGTCTTTGATAAAAGGTGAAGGCCGAAATATTACATGGCCACACCAGATCCCTAGACACTGATAAAATTCGAATATTAAGTAAAAGCATAGCATATGTAAGACAGAATAAATAGAACTTACATATTTCTCAGCTAGAGCATGTAGATCGATTCTTGGGACTATCTTCACTAATGCCCTTCTACGTGCATCATTTACATCGACAATCTTCAACAAAACAAAAGGAAAATTTGAGAAAACTGAATGCATTTCAGAAAGGCATTGAAGCAAATTAGAAAAGAAAAATCAAACCTGTGCAAGGTCTCCTTTATAATTCCCAGCCTTGACACGTGCCCACATGCCCTTTGTTACTTGACTCTGTTTGCATCGAACAGATATCAAATGAGAAACATCATTTGCTGGAACTGTAGACACTCTGGAAGTGTATATTGTTGAAAGCCCTTTGCATGCCTGTTTGCGAAAATGATGAGTTAAAACACGCAGGATTGAAGGGTGAAGGAAAAAGGTGGGAGTATGACTTCAAAAAATATACAGAATGTTAAACTACCTCAATAAGATCGCATTGTCGTTCAGCTTCAATGTATATATAACCCTTCACATGGTCAACTGAGAATGCAGAAACTATGTCCAGTTTGGCACCGAGGGACTTCAAGTCGTTGAATTTTTGCATGAGACAGAAGGCCGAATGTCTTTCACGTCCAATCTAGAATAGCATTTAAGATAAACATAGTAAATCAGAACAAATGAATGAATATCAAAGACAACAGGAACTCTGCACGTATGTATCCCAGCTGTCATACCATGCATTTAACCTTCCAGATGGGTGGATCCTTAGAAGAAGGCATGACAAAATCCCTTTCTGCCAATTTCGCCTCAAAGGGATCTTCAGCATATCGAACAAAGCCAGCACCATCCTTGTATCTTTCTTCCATCATCTTATCAAATTCATCCTCGTCCATCTGCTCCTCCTTCGGAATGAAAGGGATGTTCTGTGATTTTTCAGGGTTCTTCTTTATTTTCAACTCCACGTCAAAATCTTCAAATACAAAACAAGTAGTTCTGGTGTCAAGAAAAGCACTGCAGTGCACATATGACTTAATACCGCACGATGGACACATACAATCAATGCACTTGATAATTAACATGAACCGAAAGAGCCATGAAATAGAACAGCTTGAGGCAAACATCAGAAGTGGTCTAAACACCATAAGCAGTAGGAAACCTAAAATTGTAAAGCCACTAGACAGATTGCATGTGAACTAATACAATTTACATCTTTCAATTACGTCTCCAAGAGCGTTAACATGAAAAGGAAGTAACAAAAAACACAGAACAATTTACACACGAAATAGAATTTCCGAAACAAAC
The DNA here is from genome assembly GCA_034768395.1 of Linum lewisii. Classification (NCBI taxonomy): domain Eukaryota; kingdom Viridiplantae; phylum Streptophyta; class Magnoliopsida; order Malpighiales; family Linaceae; genus Linum; species Linum lewisii. The sequence continues at coordinate 17,809,038 of CM068297.1, forward strand.
AGTATTTTAGTGCCCCCAGTTGGCGTAACACTAGCCTGATAAAACGCCTACTCAAAATGACAAACATTCGTAGAACCCTAAAAACTTAACCTCATAGATAGAAATTGCAGAAACGAAAATGGACAAGGCCGTTCCTGAGCATCAGACCCTAGAGACTGAAGACGCACATTTGCCAGAAACATCATAACCAGCGGAAGACATGAAAATCAAAAGCGGAAAAGCAGAATAAAAAAATGAAAAGAGACCATCGTCGTCGAAATCGCTGAGATCGTCGAAATCGCTGAAATCAATATCATCGTCGCCGACATCAGCGGTGTCCTCGAAGAAGCGAAGGACGTCGCGGTTGCGCTTCTTGAATCCGGTGCCGGTCTTGTCATCGTCGGCGTCGCCTTTCTTCCGCTTGCCGGAGGAGGCGATTCCTTTACCCTTGTCCATATCCAGGTAGGGTAAGGTGAGAGAGAGAGAGAGAGAGAGAGAGAGAGAGAGAGGAGGAGATCGGGCACAATTTCAAGTGAGACAATCAGAAGCGGAGGGAGCAAGCAGGCATGCAAAACGAGAAAGGGGGAAATTGGGGGAGAGAGTGAAGAGGAGTGTGGTTTGTTGGAAAATCGAAAGGCCTTTTGGTGTAAATTTATTGAAGTGGTGGCGAAACGGAATGAACCATCTTGGCCACGTATAAGGGGTATTTAGGGGAGGAAGAAATAGTTCCAAATCCTTGCAAAATATTTGAAACTGTTCAAATCCTCATTTTATAATCATTTCATAAACCTTGGAAACTGGAAGGGAAAAGGATTTTGCAACATATCAGCTGAAGCCATAGCCAGAACCATGGTAAATGAAGAGGGTAATGCGGCATAAGGAGTTGTGCTTAGATAACACAAAGTGTTTAAATCAAAACAATAGAATAAGATAGAGTTTAGGAACATAATAATTCGTATGTATTAGGTTAGCATTAGGCTGAAGTACGGCAGCTGATCCTAGGCCTGGGAATCGGTCGGTTTCGGTCAAAACCGAACCGATTTGGTCGGCCACCAATTTCGAATTGGTTGAGAAGTTGGAACCGAGACCCGACCGATTTGAATTCGGTCAAATCGAATTCGAATTAAAATCGGTCACGGTCAACCGAAAAACCGGTTGATTGACCGACCACACCTTCAACGTGATTCTGTCCGTCGACTTCTTTCCGTCGACTTCTTCTTCCGTCGACTTCTTTCCGTCGACTTCTTCTTCCGTCGACTTCTTTCCGTCGACTTCTTTCCGTCGACTTCATTTCCGTCGACTTCTTTCCGTCGACTTCTTCTTCCGTGACTTCTTTCCGTCGACTTCTTCTTCCGTCGACTTCTTCCTCGACTTCTCCGTCGACTTCTTCTTCTCCTGCTTCTCCAATACGACAATACTTTCTAGTCTTCTTCTTCTGTCAACTTCAAAGGTCCCAATCTGAAAACGAAAACAAGATTGGAGAAGGGATCTAGTCCAGAATGACGAACCTAATTGTCGATTGGAGTCGATTCGTTTTCAGATCTGAGTCGTTGCGGACCATGGCGGCGACGATGCTCGATTTCGTTTTCAGATCCGAGTCGTTGGCCGGCGACGAAGCTCGATTTCCCCATCCATGAGGAGCCGTAAGGAGGTAGCTCTGATTCCAGACGAGTCGAGACGATGGTCAGTCACAAGAAGAAGAAGAAGAAGAAGAAAAGAAGAAGAAGATAAAGAAGAGGAGGAAGAAGAAATCCAAATCTGAAGAAGAAGAAGAAGAGGAAGAAGGAGAAGGAGAAGTGTAAACTCAAAGAGGAAGAGAAGAAGAACAGAAAGAGAAGGAGAAGAAAGAGGAGTTGAATCGGCAGAAGTGTGGAAGCCCAATTCGGTCAACTCGGCCATTGACCGAAATTGACCGATTTGACCGATGACCGAAATTAGTTCAAATCCCTTAACCGTTGCCGAACCGAAACTCCTGAATTCGGTCATTCGGTCACCGAAACCGATTTTAATTCGGTCAGTTTTCGGTCAGACCGAAAAACCGACCCGAAATTGCCACCCCTAGCTGATCCCCATCCAACCATTTCCAAGGGTTGGAAACTTCCAACCTTCATCTCGACCATTAGATTACCCTTTGATCCTTTGACCAATCCAATGGTCTAGATTGTTAGGGGTATTTATGACTTTACACATATAATTTAATTATTATATTTAAAATAAATAATTTAATTTCCAGTAGCTGTCGTTGGCTCTCCAGCGGCCGGCCACCGTCGCCGGCAACTTTTTCGGCGAGACTCCGACGAAATTTTTCTTTTTTTTTTGTAAAATTTTTTTAAAGAAAATTTGTTTTTAATTTTTATTTTCTTTAAAAAAACTAGTTAACACTTTTTTTGTTGCTAACTAGTTAACACTTTTTTGCTGTTAACTAGTTAACAGTGTTTTTTTAACAGATGACAAGTTAACATGTTTTTACCTGATAACTAGTTAACATCGTTTTTTGTTTGATAACTAGTTAACATCATGATTTAGATAACTAGTTAACAAAAAATTTAGTTGATTACTAGTTAACACATTTTTTTTACTGTTAACTAGTTAACAGTGTTTTTTTAATTGATAACTAGTTAACATGGTTTTTATCTGATAACTAGTTAACAACGTTTTTTCTTTGATAACGTGTTATCAACATTAGTTAACTAGTTATCAAATTAACATAATTAGTTAACTAGATAACTTATCGAGTTAACTAGTTAACATCATGACTAAGATAACTAGTTAACATTTTTTAAAGATGATAACTAGTTAACCAATATATCGAGTTAACTAGTTATCAAATTATTAACTAGTTATCAAATTGTTAACTAGTTATCTAATAAGTTAACTAGTTAACCAAATCGAGTTAACCAGTTATATTGATAATTCACAATCACAAATGAGTTAATAACATAAAATCAGTTGCAATCTGATTTACTAAACCATCCTACTGCAACTTTTAATAATTAATAAACAATCCCCTTATTTTGTATAACTACAAACTAGTCACTTGACTTATCTAGGTAACGAACTAATCACTCTTCCTCAACCTTCCTCTGTCAATTCAATCATCTCCAAACGACGATGTCGCTGCTCCACGCCACCACTCCGGCCGATGCTCTGCTTTGATGAGGATTCTTGGACTTGGACCGGAGGGAGAGACAAGGAGGAGAAGTGCAGAGAGGCTGTTTGGGTAAGTAGCCGCCGCGAATCCGACCACCACCACCACTCCGACAACCACCCGCCTCCCAACCTCGCACTGATATCCCCGTCCGAACTCACAAATTCCACCTCGCCATGAGTCCTCTGTCCAGCCTAATCAAAATATCAGATCGTTGTCATCGGAGTCGTCGTCGTCGGAGTCGTCGCTACTATGAACGGTCGACTCCAAAACTCGAATCCCAACAGTAGCAAGGGTCCGGCGGTGAAACAGAGGTTTCGAGGTTCGGTCAAATGGGATCGTTGGAGAGAAGGAGAAGAAGAAGTTTGGTGCTTTTGTTGGGAGAAGAGGCAGCGGAGGTACAATTAACAAATGGTTGTGATGATCGGCTGAAGAAGGAGATGATCGGCGGAACAAAGAGGCAGCGGGAAGATGGAAATTAGGGTTTGTTTTATTTTTTGGTGAATGGACGATTTTGCCCCTCCGGGTACAGAAGTTGGACCGGTCCAACCCAGAAGGGTTGGACGTGGATCAGCTCCCCTGAAGTACCATATATATACTCATATACGGGTAACACTTCAGTACCTTGGGGTATCGGTACCTTATCACACTAAAATGTTGTCATATTGGTGTTTGAACTTTGGAGTTTGAGGGTTTTGGTATAGTTTTAGGGGCTAGGATATAGTGTTAGGAGTTTCAAGTTTATTTTGGCTTTTATGTTTTGTTAATTTGGACTTATCGTCAAATGTTAGAGATTTGGATACGATTTAGAGTTTGAGTCTATGCTATAATGTTTGCGGGTGAAGATTTAGTTTTTAGGGGATTAGTATTATTCATTAGTACTCAGGGTTTATTGTAATAGGTTTATGACTCATTATTTGAATTTGAAATGTATAAATGTGGACTTTTAGTGCTCGTTAGGGTACTGATACCTACGGGTACCAAAGTGCTCACCGTATGTATATATATATGGTGAGCACTTCGGTGCCCGCGGGTACCAATCACTACAACATAACATAGCTACGGAGGCAGATTCATAGAGGCACGTAGAATATTTGCCTCTAAATATACTTTTAAAGAACAAATACTATATGTGCCTCTATAGATGAAAATATTTGCCTCTAATTGTAATAAACGCTAACGATTTTCTTTTCTAATAATGAGTATTTTTTTTGAGGCAAACGTATAATGAGTATTTTTTTCAATTTTGATTTCTTTTTCTTGGCATAGTTTCTCCATATCATTAAGTTTTATAATTTATATTTAAAAACTTCGCAAAAAATATCAGTAAGTACTCCTGAGCTAAGTGGTAAGAACTAAGAACTTAACACATTTCCTTAAACCACCCAGGTTCAAATCCCATAGATAGCAAATAGTATAAAATAATATATGTAAATAGTGGTAGAGTCCAATAAAGGAAAATACCTTGGTAGGAGTAAATTTTTTTTAAAACCATATATACATGCCTCTAAAAAAATATATCAGCAACAAAAATAAGTGTCTCTAAAAGATATAATTACCAACAATTATACTTGCCACTAATTCTTCCCACTACAAAAAAAGGGAAGTTTGGCGTCGGTCGGCAGGAAAGAATTTAGCGTCGGTCGAAATATAACCGACGCTAAACCCTTGACTCGCGTTTGACCGAGGGTTTAGCGTCGGTCATACACCGACCGACGCTAACATCTATCCAAAAAGCGACGCTAAAATTGATTCCGGGCCAAACGACGGTGCAAACCGGTCATTATTTGGCGTCGGTTGGTATAATGGGCTTAGCGTCGGTTCCAACCGACGCTAAACACACGGGAATTTCGCGTCGGCCCAATGTCCAATTTAGCGTCGGTCATCGACCGACGCTAAATTCCCAAGCTATACAAACCCCGGACAGACGGCCAGAATCATTTGTGCAGTTTGCAGCCCTCCTCTCAATTCTCTCAACTCTCTCCACTCTCTCAACTCTTCTAAGGTATGTAGTTTGTTTTTTCATATTGTTGTATTTAGTTAGTGAATTAGGTAGTGAATTAGTTAGTTATTGGATTTTAGGGTTAGTAGTTAGTTTGTTAGGTTGTGAACTAATGAATTAGAATTTTGATATTATTATCTAGTTAGTGAAATAATCTATTTCAGAATAAGTGTGCATTATTAGTTAGTGAGTTAAATTGTGTTTATTTTGGTAGGCGTAATTTCGTTTGAGCTAGGAGCAGCGGTGACGCCGTCTCTTCGTTGTTTTCTCTTCTTCGGTAGTAGGTATGTATATATTAATTTTGCAATTGTGTCGTCTCATTGTTTTTTTTTTAGGATTATTATGCTTACTGATTACTAATTGTGTCGTACATTTATCAGTGACCGTCTTTCTTCTATCCTCATTTCTCCTTGTTTCGCGTCTCATCCCGGGTGTACGGTATGCATTCTTTTAACTATGTTATTAGCTTCTTGCTATGTTCATTTGTTATTTGGAATTGCTATGTTCAATTGTATGTTAAATTGCTATGTTAATTTGTTATTTGAAATTGCTATGTTCAATTGGTATGTGAAATTGCTATTAAATTGCTATGGTATTAATCTTGCAATGAAATTGTTATGTTATTAATCTTGCAATTAAAATGATATGTTATTACATTGCTATGTTATTAATCTTGCAATTAAAGTGTTATTGTATGAGTTAGTTTTCTCAGTAATTTGCCATGTCATTAACTAATTGGTACTTTATTATGAGTCAACATAATTATAATTATATTGCATATCCCATTGTTACCTAATATAATCTTTGCTGTAGATATCTAATAGCTATTCCAATATAGCTATATAGTTAACTGATAGATATTACGATTTAACTTTCTAATTAATTCCATCACCTACACTAAATCAGGCATCTTCCAAATGGATAAGTCTTGGATAACCAAGCATCGGTTGTCACAGGAGTATAGGGATGGTTTAGAAATCTTTTTGAATTTCGCTTTCGCGCATAATCATGAAGGAGAGCAAATAATTTGTCCGTGTCCAAAATGTGGATTCAAGAAATGGCTGTATAGGGATGATGTATACGAACACTTGCTTCGCAAGCCATTTCCCACAACATACACTGTTTGGTATCGACATGGAGAGCGCCTTATTGCTGAATCTTCTCAGAGTGCAAATGCAGTAGTGCAAAACTATGAGCATACTAGAGCATTTCGAGATCTGGTTAATGATGCTTTTGGTGTTATTCCAGAGGAGGTCACTAGTACAATACAAGCCTCTGAAGATATTGTTATTGGTAATGAAGTAGAAAATGTTCTAGAAGATGATATGAACACTGTATTTGAAGATCACCCCATTGGAGAGGATGACATGAGCTACCCGAATGACACAGAGGAGCCGGATGAGACCAATGTCAACTTTAGGGATTTAATGAAGGATGGAGAAACACCCTTATATGAAGGATGTACAAAGTTCTCAAAATTATCTTTCATCTTGAGGCTTTATCATATCAAGGGAATGCACAACATCAGCGATAAAGCAATGTCGTTGATCATTGAGTTGTTGCATGACGCTTTTGAGTTTGCCAACATACCGAAATCGGGATATGGTGCAAAGAAAATGATCTCAAAATTTGGAATGGGGTACACGAACATTGATGCATGTGAGAATGACTGTATGCTGTTCTGGGGGAATGATATAGAAGAGAGTGTTTGTAAGATTTGCAAGCAGTCCAGATACAAAGATGATGGGCATGAGGGTGTAAGTCAAGAACATAAGAAAAAACGAAAAGCGATGAAAACATATCGCTACTTTCCCTTGATTCCGAGGTTGAGAAGGTTATTTATGTGTCCTACAACAGCTAAGAGTATGGTGTGGCATTCTACAGAAAAAGTTAGTGACGGAATGGCAAGGCATCCACGAGATGGAGAAGCGTGGATAGACTTTGACAATAGATACCCTGATTTTGCATCTGATCCTAGAAATATACGCCTTGGTCTTGCTACTGATGGCTTCAATCCATTTGGGAATATGAGTCTTAGTCATAGTACGTGGCCTATTATTCTTATGCCATATAACACGCCTCCATGGGAATGCATGAAATCAACAGGTATGATTTTGTCAAGTATCATCCCTGGAAAGAAAGCCCCTGGCAATGATATTGATATCTACCTACAACCTTTAATCAATGAGCTCAAAATTTTGTGGGAAGGTGTAGAAGCATACGATGCAGCCAAAAAGGAGGTATTTCAATTGAGAGCTTCCCTAATGTGGACTATTAGTGATTTTCCCGGACTGTCCGTATTATCTGGTTGGAACACTTACACAGGGCAAGCTTGTCCAACTTGTAATTTCGACCAAGAACCGTTACGGTTGGGAGGCAGTTTGAAAAACTGTTTCATAGGAAGTCGACGGTTTTTGCCTGCAAATCATCCTTTCCGACAACAAAAGTCTAAATTCAATGGTGATGTCGATTTCAGAGAGCCAACCAAACTATTATCTGGCTCTGAAATACTGAAACAGGTGGAGAATGTCACTGTCACTTTTGGGAAGACGAGTGATAGTGAGAAGGGTGCACCGCCAAAGAAGAGGTCTAGAAGTGATGGAGGGAACAAAAGGCAGACAGAACAATGGAAGAAGAAAAGTTGCTTCTTTCAATTGCCTTATTGGGAGTTCAATAAATTGCGACACAATCTCGATGTTATGCACATAGAGAAGAATGTGTGTGACAATATTCTTTACACTTTGATAAATGACAAAGATCGAAGTAAGGATCATCTGAAAGCAAGGATGGATTTGAAAATCATGAAAATTAGAAGAGAGTTATGGCCAAGACCAGATGGAAGAACTTGTCCAGCAGCTATATACACAATGGGTAAACGAGAAATTCAAACAATGCTAGAGACCTTGAAAGATATTTCCGTACCAGACGGATACTCTAGCAACATATCCCGGTGCGTTGATGTGGAACACCGGAAGATATTGGGTTTGAAAACTCATGACTGTCATATCTTAATGCATGAGTTATTACCTTTGTCCATTCGGAATGTATTGCCATCACAAGTCTCTTCGGTGTTGGTCGAATTTTGTTCTTGCATGAAGCAATTATGCTCAAAAGTGGTCCATGTTGAGGGTTTGGATACGCTACAACAACGAATTGTGTAGCTCTGTGTCGTTTGGAAATGATATTTCCACCATCATTCTTTACAGTCATGGTGCATCTAGTGGTTCATTTAGCCGAGGAAGTGAGACTTGGGGGACCAGTCTATTATCGTTGGATGTACCCTATAGAAAGGTACAACTATCAATTTCAATGTTCTGTATTACGCTGTCAATTCCAATAATCTATTCATACTGAACTTGTTCTCTTCATCAGATTTCTTGGGAAGTTAAAATCTTTTGTACGAAATCGATCACAACCAGAAGGTTCAATTGCTGAACGATGGATTTCTGAAGAAATCACAAATTTCACATCCCTATACTATGATGTTGGAGTCGAGACTAGATTCAACCGTGGATCTCGACTTCATGATCAAGTATTAGAAGATGATTCACGTGATTTGTCCATTCTTCCATCTATTGGGCACAATGTTGGTAGTATAAATCACTTCCGATTGACAGATACAGAGTTGTTACAAGCGCATCGACATGTCCTTATGGGGTCCCAACTAGTCGGTCCATTTCTCAAGTAAGTATAATTCTTATTTGGACTTGTGACATGGTTCGTAATTCAACATGTTTAACGTAGGTGAATTTCAATAAAAATCATTCATTGTCCCGTAGGGAGTTCCAATCTATTACAACACGACGACTTCGAGGAAAATCAACAGCAGAAATTGAGAAAGCTGTCCATAGAGACTTCGTACAATGGTTTCGGAGTCGGGTACGTGCTTGTCTATGTAATTCAGCTGTGATATGGTTGTAAAAAAAATATGAATATACTAATCTTGTCACACACTATTATTTATGTCAATTTAACAGATTCTTGACGATAACCAAGTAGTCCATTCCAAGGATCTAAGAGTGTTAGCTCGCGGTCCTCAACGACAATCAAAAAGATATGTTGCTTATGATGTTAATGGTTATCGGTTTCGCATAGTTGCTCGTGACAATCCCCTCAAAACTCAGAATAGTGGGGTATACGACAACTATGAAACTCATAGTTACGCTAGCTCAGTGGACAATCGACCTCAAACAAGTGAACTGGCGTATTATGGCAAGTTAGAAGACATCATTGAGTTGAATTACTATGGAGAAATCTTCGTGGTGTTATTCAAGTGCAAATGGGCTAATACGCACAATCCTAGATACGTGAAGAAAGATGGATTGGGGTTCACATCCATTAATTTCTCACATTTGCTATATACTGGAACTCGTTTAGACGATGAACCATATATTGAAGCAAAAGATGCTCGAATGGTCTACTACGTTGAAGATACAGTGGACAAAGGATGGTGCATTCCCGTACATATCAAACCCAGAGATGTCTATGACATGGGTGATGAGGAAGGAAGCAATGTACATGAGTGTGAGATGTTTGGAAATCAAGAGTTGTCGGCTTTTGATAATTCCAATATTCTACCCCTAGTTAGGCCCGGAATAATTGCAGAGTTCGATTAGGGTTTGGTAATATATTCATTTAACTTATTATAGTACAAGTTAATCTATTTGCTACGTTTTACACATCTAATCCAATTAAATGTTTTTTGTTATACAGACATGGCTCCTTCAGGAAAGCATGAGGTGGAGCTCATCGATGGACGTGGAGTGAAGACTCTGGTCGACATTCCTAGTAATCAGATGATGAGTCTTCCCCATGGGAAGAAGGTTGTCATTCCTTGGGGTCTTACAGGACCCTTAGGTATTGGTCCAGCTACGATCCTTGGACAGTTCCATGGTCAGCTCTCCAGAGACACCAACCTTCTCCCGATCACATACGTCGGGTGGCCGAATGTGTCTGATGGTGAGAAGGACGCATTGGTCGCCGCTATATGGGTATGTATAAAATAATATTACTCTCAAACGACCTAGGTTATATAAATACTAATGTTTATAAAATTTGTTGTTGCAGAAAAGTATTGTCATTGAACCCGAGGAGGCAAAAGATAGAGCTCTTGACTATATCGTGAGTGATATAGGAAAGAAGTGGAGGGATTACAAAACGAAGCTGTGGGCAAGGAAAGTGACTGGGCCGTACAAAAAGTTTTTAAAAGCTGAAGCTACAAAGAACAACCAAGATTTCGACCCAAAAGCGTTTGTGGTGCCGCCGAGACCGTGGGCACTAGAGAGGAGACCTCCTAATGTTCCTGCGCCTATGTGGACGCAATATGTGGACTTGAGGTTGAGTGAGCATATGGTGGTATGTAGCGAAATATATGAATGCTTTTCATTCAAGTAAATTTATTTCGTGATACAAATTGTGTTACTTAAAAATTCTTAATTTGTAGGAGCTGTCTCGGCTTAACTCTTTGAGGAGGGCGGAATACAAATCACCCCACACTGGAGGGTCGAAGAAGTTGAGAGTGAGAGGATCAGAATTGGTAAGAGTTCATCCTAAAATCACCTTATTTAGTTAAATTATTTTAAAAGAAATTTATATTGTTTAGTTTATGCAAGTGTAGGAAGCCGTAACGGGAAAGAGGCCCACGAGAGGTGAGTTGTATGCCATCACTCACAAGAAGAAGGATGGCACATACACCGATCCTAATGTTGTAAGTGACATTTCATGTTTTTTTCCTTCCAACTTTTTGTCATTTCACTTTTCAGAGATTGGTTTGAAAAATGTAATTGGTGGCCACTATGCAGCCTAAGATACTTGAGTTGTTGAACGACCCAACCGTCCCGACTTGGGTAAGTTCTAACGATGCATTGGGGCAAGTCTACCCCACTGAGCATAGTGGTCGAGTTCGAGGATTGGGATTTGGTGCTACACCCACAAGGTACATATAGTATATTATGATCTGGATTGGTTTCAATTTATATAACACTAACAATTTTAATATTTTGTTGTCTCTTTTTTGTAGGTCAACTTGAGTAAGAAGAAGGGTGCAGCTAGCCAGAGTTCCACGCCATCAGCTACTGCCATGCATGACTTCGACATTGCCCTGTACAAGGAGAAGTAGCAGAGTTACGGGATGAGGTTCGATTTCTAAAGGAGCAAATTGCACAGTTGGCATCAGGAGCTTCAGGATCCTCCGCTCGGGCTAAAGGGAAGGGGAAAGACACCTTGCAGGCGGTGGAGGAGGAGGAGGAAAGTGAGGATGAGGATGAGGAGGAGGAGAGTGAGGGTGAGGGTGAGGATGATGAGGAGGATGAGTGATGAGAGGGAGAGTGAATATTTATGCTGATATATTACACGTAGACATATGTAGTTATTAATATTATTAGAATTATACAGTATGTTATGCATATTAGTTATCTATGTCATTGGTTAGTAATGTGTGGTATAATTAGTATTGCATTCCATGAATGAAATTGCGTTTGCAGGTTTGCAGGTTGGCACTAGAAGAGTATGAGAAAAGGAGCTGAAATGGCCAGAAAATTTTTGACCTGTACAACATATTTAGCGTCGGTCATACTTATTTGGCGTCGGTCAAAACCGACGCTAAAATGACCCGTAAATACGTCGGTTGATAACCGACGCTAAGAAGGACGCAGTCAACGCGTGTTTGGTCTTCGGTTGACCAATTTAGCGTCGGTTCTTACTTTTAGCGTCGCCTGATGACCGACGCTAAAAATTGGTTTGGTTCTCGGCCGGACTGGTCGGACCATAATCTAGCGTCGCTTATGAAAAGGATTTGGCGTCGGTCACTAAACAACCGACGCTAAAATTTAGCGTCGGTGAAATTGGCGTCGCTTTTGACCGACGTAAAACCTTTAGCGTCGTCATCAACCGACGCTATACTCCGGTTTTGACCGACGCTAAAGTGCCGGATTTTTGTAGTGTCCATTTAGTGGTAGATAATATGTGTCACCGTATTTGCCACTAAAGACTTTTAGCCGCAGCAGCGTTAGTGGCACTTAACTATCTACCTCTAAAACTCTATAGAGGCAAAAAAAAAATGTCTTTTAGAGGCAAATATAAAAATGTCTTTTAGAGGCATTTCAATTTTCAATTAGATGAGATGACTATAAAAATGGTCCGACAAGAAAAACCAGGAACTAGGGCTCAGCCCGGTCTGCACGTTAACTGTCGCCGGCCCAATGAAGCTTAAGAACTGGGAACTCTAGTAAAACTGGTTGACCCGCTTCAAACTGTTTAAGCGGTTCAGGCACACTTCTACAGAAGCTCTGGTCAGGAAATCTAATTAGCCGCTGCCTCTTCTAAGAACTCAAATCCCTATTTTGAGTCTAAGAACTCAAATCCCTATTCTGAGTCTTCCCCATCTGGGTATCCAAAATCATCCTCGTAGTAGCCTCCTCCCACCTCGAATCCCAACGGCGGCGGCGTTTTACTCGTTGACCCTTTCAATTGGGAACTATTTTGTGAAGAAGGAGTTGATGGTGAAGAATGGTAGATGGTGAAGAAAAGAGGAAAGAGTGTTGATGTGAGGGAGGATGACAGATGAGATAGAATTAGATTTAGGGTTTCTTTAAATTTATATTTATATAATAAATATTATTATATTTTAGTACCTACTAGTATTTTTTCCCGCCCAATGGGCGGAATATTATGTTAATATGTATTTTTATTATTTATTTAAGGACTTAAAATATTAATTAATATATCAATAATCTTATTAAGAAAAAAAATTAATATTTTTGAGTGAAAATATCAAATCAATATTTATCCATAGTGATTTTTAATATCAAAATTTTTAATATATATAAGTTTTCTTAATTAATTTCTTAATTTTAGAATATTTATTAGTTATAATTAGTGTGGTATATACAAAGAGAAAAATTATTATTTAATTTAACATCCTTTAATTTTTAAATAATTAATATTAATATAAATACACTAATTCCTTAATAGGTGTGAAATTTATTTTGTTTATTTTAAAACAAAACCATAATTTTTGACAAATCTAAAATATTTTTTTTTTTACAAATCTAACCCATAATTTGTCACAAATCTAGCCTAGAATTTGTGACAAATCTAGTCCAGAAGTTGTGACAAATCTAGTCCAGAAGTTGTGACAAATCTAGCCTAGAATTTGTGACCAATCTAGCCCATGAATTGTGACAAATGTAACCCAAAATTTGTGACAAATGTAGGCCAAAATTTATGACAAATGTAGCCCAGAATTCATGCCAAATGTAGCCTAGAAGTTGTGCCAAATCTAGCACAGAATTTGTGCCAAATCTAGTCTAAGAACTCAAATAATATATAAATTAAATTATGTTTCTTTCACAAATTCATTTGTATGAAAGTTGATCATGTAGATCAATCTGGCCCGACCTAGCTTACTCCTGACATTAATTGAATAAAAATCAACAACTCATAACTCGATATATTTGCACAATGATTTACCAAAACATGTGACCCAATAAGTGCATACTCGGCTAACTTATCTAATGATCATGATTGTTCATATGGACTACTTCTAATTATGTGTATGAAATTAACCATTAATTATTTCAGTTATGTTATTCGTATAGATTGTACCCATTTTAACTACCTAATGTGTATTTCATTTTTTAAAAAAATGATTTATAGTTTGTAAGTTTTAACTATTAATTTGATCCAAGTATAAACTATTCAAAATTAAACCAAAGGGGAATTATAATTCTAAATTTAGAATAATGTAAAAATTATAATACCATAACTTTTACTTTAAGAATAAATATTAAATTCTTATTATAACATGTGTTTACGAAGAATGAAATTTATTAAACAACAAATTACATAACATTAGTAGAATTATTTTATATGTATATATAAGTATATATACACATTAAATGTGGATTTAAGGTGAGACATTTAATATGAAAGCATTTAATAGGATGAGAGAAAAATTGATTAATTTTGATATTGTTGATGAGTGGAAAATTTTGAGAAGAGTTCTAGCTTATGTGGCAAACTCAAACTCAAGAACACCCATAATATATTTTAAGATTAAGATTTAACTAGTGGTGAAAATCAATTTTCCAAAAAGCTCTCAACGATTCCGACGATTCACCAGCCTCCGTCGGATCCACCGTCCGATCACCTTAATCGTCCGCCGGATGGAGGACAACCCTAGGTGGTATCGGCCGGTATTGGGGGGTGGTCCCGGGTGGGGCGAAGTCTTACTCTAACGTGTTAACGGGCTCTTTGCCCCAGCCACGGACATCTTCACAACCGTGGATCTGCGTCGGTGAGAAGGACATCGTCTCTTCAATCTCCAACGGCGTCAGGTCTCTCAAGCTGTCCAAGGAGTTCAAGGAGAAGCTCTGTCAGCCGTGGTCCAACACGGTGGTCATTCGCCTCCTTGGGAAGAGTATTGGCTACTCATATCTTTGCAACCGCCTACGCTCGATGTGGAAACCGCTGGGAAACATGCACGTGATTGACGTGGACATGGATTGTTTTCTGGTTCGATTTGGTGCTGACAAAGACTATTTCAAAGCTCTTACGGTGGCCCTTGGATGATCCTCGATCACTATCTTATCGTTCAACAGTGGTATCCCTCCTTCCGAGTTTCGAATAAATTACCGTCAAAGATGGTGGTTTATGGTAAGAAGAATGAGGTGGGATTGGGGACTGATCCGAAGAGCAAGATAAATGGTAGGAACAAGAAAGGAAATCCCACAACGGCTAGCGTGCGGGGAGCTGATAGTGAAGCTAAGAATAAAGGGAAGGATAAGTTGGCTAGTGGGTCTGGCGGGCCCAAGGGGGATCTTAATTCCACCTCTCCTGCTCAGGGGAAAACTTGCATTTCTCCGCATCAGGAGAATCTTAAAATGGGCCGGCCCAGCAAGATCAAAGGGGCCCAACCTCCCATGACAGAACAACCCAATCACTCAATGGAGCTCGAGAAGCCTGCTGACCCAACTAAGGCGGGTTGCTTCAATCCGTCCAGGAACCTTCCAGACCCTTTTAGCGGTCTCTAGATATCGCCTATGCCTCCTCCTCCTGAGCCAATCCGCTCTCTCGGATCAAGAAAGCATTTCCGACGAACGAAGCCGGAGCTCCCCTCTCTCAAAATTCCGCCAAAGTCGAAGCCAAAAAAGATTGCTAAAAGGAAAAAGTAAGTGAAGGATGGAGTCAGGAGCTCCTGTTGGGTGAAATGACTAGAAACCCAGAATCAGAAGAGGCTATGAAGGTGGTCCCGGAGCTTGCACAGATCGGAGTTTCCACCATTACTGAGGCGTGCCCAAGTCAAGAGAAGACGTCTCAGGAGATGGTGATCGGTGCGAAGGGTGGTTGGGACCTCAACGCGCCTTCAGCGGCTTAACCCTTTTGGTCAGGTGCCGTCGTTCCCTCTCTTTTTCGTTATGTTAAGTTTTCTTTCTTGGAACTGTCGGGGTGCCGGCAACAAACACTTCTGCCCTATTGTTAAACATTATATGCAGACTTATAATCCGAAGCTCTTGGCCATCCTGGAACCACGTATTAGTGCTGCGAACGGGAAGCGAGTTCGTGATAAGCTGGGTTTTGATTTTTCTATTGTTGATGAGGCTTGGGGGTTCACCGGGGGCATGTGGTTGCTGTGGAATGATCCTAACCTCCAAATCTCGGTCATTAATTCCTCGAATCAGTTCATTCATGTCGCATTTCAGTCGGATGAGGGTGCCTCAGGACTAGCAACCTTTGTCTATGGCTCTCCTCATCTCATCGTAGACGAGAGTTGTGGCGCGATTTACATATTATTGCGGCGTCAGTCATAGCACCCTGGATCATCCTGGGTGATTTCAACGCGATGATTGGCCAGGCCGAGAAGTGCGGAGGGTCAGGTTTCAATGAAATTCAGGCAAGGGAATTTCGCGAGTGCATTTTCAACTGCGGCCTCATTGACTCGGGATTCACAGGACCTAACTATACTTGGTTTTGGGGGAGCCCGAGAGAACGACTTGATAGGAGTCTCTGTGATGACGTTTGGATTAGATCTTTCCCTCGTTCGATGACCCTGCACTTGGAGCGCGTGAAATCGGACCACCGCCCTATTCTCGTTAACGTGTTGGGTGCTCAAAACCAGGTACGGGCTCCACGTCCTTTTCGATTTAATGCCGCTTGGCTCACTCGTGAAAAGTTTAACTGCTTCCTTGATCAGTGCTGGGAGGTTGGGAAGGAAGTGTGTCTCCCTCTGCAGATTTTGGCGATAACTATAAAACCTAGAACAAGGAGATTTTTTGTAATATTTTTGAGCATAAAAAGAACCTTCAAAAGCAGCTCAGATGGCTTGAGCTTAAGATAGCGGCTCGTCGGATGCTGCTCTTCTATGAGCGGAGGAGGAAGTGCGCGTGGGGCTTGAAAAGACTCTCTGGCAGGAGGAAGTTCTCTGGTTGATGAAGTCCCACATCCAATGGACTAGAGATGGGGATCGTAATACTAAGTTCTTCCACTTGGCCACTCTTAGACGCCAGGAGTTCAATCGGATCAAAGGTTTAAAGAATGATGAGGGCCAATGGGTGTACGTGGATGACCAACTCAAAATTATGGCGATGGATTTTTTCAAGAACCTCTTTACGAGCGACCTTGTTAGTCGGCTCAAGGAGATGTGGCCAATTTTCCTTCACCTCTGCCGAGTACTTCCCATCAATTCTTGGGTGCCATTCCGTCCGAAGCTGAGATTTTCGCTACTTTCAAAGCCATGGGAGGCCTCAAAGCACCAGGGAAGGATGGCTTCCACCCTATCTTTTTTCAAAAGTGTTGGAGTACAGTTGGTAATGATGTGTGTGGTTTTGTTGCAGCTTGCTGCAGAGACCATCAACTCATTGCCAGAGCTAATGAAACCATTATTGTGCTTATACCGAAGCTGGCGAAACCGGAACGAATTTCCCACTTCAGGCCGATCAGCCTCTACAACGTGGTTTATAAAGAAATCTCCAAGTGTATTGCGGAGCGTCTCAAGAAATATATGGGGAAGTTGATTGATGAAACTCAAACCAGCTTTGTGCCGGGCAGGAATATTACTGATAATATTATTGTCTTGCAGGAAGTTGTTCACTCAATGAAACAGAAGAAAAGTCTGACTAGCTGGATGACTATAAAGCTAGACTTGGCTAAAGCCTACGACAGGCTAGAGTGGAGCTTTGTTAAAGACACTCTCACCAAAGCCAATCTGCCCCTGAATCTGATTGCCACCATCATGGCTTGCATTAGCTCGGTGTCAACGCAAGTTCTATGGAACGAAAGCTTGACCTCCACCTTCGCCCCGGAACGGGGCCTCTGCCAGGGATGTCCTCTCTCCCCTTACATTTTTACTATGTGTGTTGAGCGTCTCTCTATCCTTATTCATAATGCAGTTAGTAGAGGGGATTGGAAGCAAATTTGCCTTGGGTGTTCCTGTTCTGCATGGTAGAGTTAATAAAGCCATGTATAGTTATCTGATTGAGCGTATGGATAAGAAGCTTGGTGGTTGGAAGCGTAACACGCTTTTCATGGCGGGACGTGTTACGCTGGCCAGCTCCGCTCTTAACTCGATCTCTGCCTATGCCATGCAAACTACGTTGCTTTCAGTGTCTATCACTAATTCTATTGATGCTAGAATTCATAATTTCGTTTGTGGCGATACTCCCAAGAAACGGAAAACTCATCTAGTGTATTGGGATGGTATTTACAGGTCTAAAGCTTAGGGAGGACTCGGGCTTAAGAAGGCTAAAGAGCTCAATGAAGCTTACATGATGAAACTTGGGAGGCTGATTCTCAAGCAACCTCACAAGCTCTGGGTCAAACTTGTTACTTCAAAATACCTTAAGGATACTGGACAAGGATTGCAGCTCCAGAGGAAGAGCGGCGGATCTACGTTGTGGTGGGGAATTAGACGGACATGGCCTCACATGGCGGCGTCTTGTCAACACAGTGTCAAAGATGGCACGCCGACTCTCTTTTGGCAGCATCGCTGGCTGGATAGTGGCGAACGGATCTCTGAGTGGGCCTTACAGACTCCCGAGGAAGGAGAGCTGAATCGTACCGTTACAGAAGCTTCCTTGGGAATGGGCATGGAACTGGAACCTTCTTAATGGCTTATTACCCCCTACTTACCTGGAGCAGGTGGCAGGGATGGATGCGCCGGTTGCTAATAGCGGTGAGGATGAACTTATTTGGGGGCCTGACCCGAAGGGAAAATTCTCGATATCGTCGTCATATGACATCCTTACTGCTGCAGATATGAATGTTGACCCGTCTTTATGGAAGGTTGTGTGGAATTGGCAGGGCCCGAACAGGATGAAACACTTTTTGTGGTTGGTGGCGCATAACAGGTTGCTCACAAACTCGGAGCGACGCAAGAGGCATATGTCGAATGATGATCGTTGTAGGCATTACCCCGATGAAGTTGAGGACTCCATCCATATTATTCGGGATTGCAGAGCTGCTAAGAATTTCTGGGAAGTTTTTCTTCCCCCCTCCAAGCTGTTGGGGTTCTTTTCAGGTAACATTCAGGATTGGCTTTCTTTCATTTTGAAAGACCCGGATCTCAGTCTTTCCGGTGGTATTGCTATCTGGCTGCTGTGGAAGGCTCGTAACGAGGATATTTTGAGGGCAAATCAGTGACTAGTGCTCAGCTCCACCTACGAGTCCATTCGTGGATCGCCGGGGTTCAGGAGACAATGAAAACTAGCTCACAGATTCTCTCGGAGGTAGTCGGTCGGAGACGGGAGACACTTATAAAGTGGATTCCGGCCCCGGACGAATGGATAACAGTCAACACCGATGGCTCCGTTATCCAACCTTAGAACCTCGCAGCAGGTGGAGGAGTTCTCCGCAACTCACAAGGATATAAACTTGCAGCCTTTGCCGCCAATTTTGGGAGATGCACGATTATGCGTGCTGAACTTAGGGCGGCAGCCTTGGGCATGGAGTATGCGTGGAACATCGGAGCAAGGAAAGTTAACATTCACCTGGATTCTTTAGCTGCCATTGCCGCTATTCAGGGAGAGCCTGATTCGGATGGCAGGCATAGCCAAACGCTGCACCATATTCAGAGGATGTGCAGGCATAACTGGAGGGTGGAATTCACCCACACATACCGGGAGGGGAACCGGGTTGCGGACCTCCTTGCTCACCTCGGTCACTCCTTGGCCCTTGGTAGTCATAACATTGTTGATTGTAATTCGGAAATCTGGCTTGCTTTGTTTGGAGACTGTAAATGGGGTTGCTTCCCCTGGATCTATTACTTTGAGTATTTAGGTGCGATGCACCTCTTTCTACCAAAAAAAAAAAGATTAAGATTTAACTATTTTATAGATTTATGACCAATAATAAATGTAAGATAAATTTGATTATGTTTTAATACATAAGTTATCAATAAATTACTAATTATATTTTTTAAAAAAATTAAAGGTATCAGTTCATTATACTGGTTTTTATGGTTCACTCCCGGTTGAACTTTAACCCTTATACCTCTCGATTAACCATTTTGACATCTGGTCTGGTCATGACAACATTGGTTCTTATATCATTGGATTGTTATGATAGTTGATAGTAGGTGCGTTCTTCATAAATCCAATATTATTCAACATTACACTACAAAACAGCTAGCAACATACACATATTCAACGATACCCATTTTGAGGACAAGTTCTCTTGTTGTGTCCAGGTTGACTACATACACAACATGTACGTGTTTGATTAGTTGCGGCAGATGACGTGCCTACTTCAAACCTCGAATACATGTGGCTTATTTTCTCTACTTCCTCACCCGAATCGTGGCTCACCACACAGACCCTCCTTCTCCAGCCATTGTTTATACCACTTACATTTTGGTCCGATTCAGAACCAGATATGGTGTACACTACTTCATGTTGTACTGAATTTTCTTATCCACTCTCCTGTTCAATGGAATAACCTTCACTACAAGAAAACACAAATTTAGTCACGGTTTTTTTGGCCCTTTAGTCACGGTTTTAATCGTGACTAAAAAAATTTGTCACGGTTTCCTAAACCGTGACTATAATGCACCATTTTTGTCACGGTTTGTAAAGAAACCGTGACAAAGATGTTAGTCACGGTTTTGTGGAAAATCGTGACTAACCTTTGTCACGGTTTCTTTAAAAACCGTGACAAAGTTTAGTCACGGTTTTGCCGAAAACCGTGACTAACCTTTGTCACGGTTTCAAGGAAAACCGTGACAAAGAGTAGTGACCAAATCGTAAACTCAAACTTCTCAATGACTGAATTCATTATTTTCTTGAATTATAGTATCAACCCCCAACTTCTTCCGTTACGCAATTTAATCCATAAACTTATGAGGTTAACAAAAATTCCCAATTTTATTCCTTCCGTTACACAAATCAGTCACTACATTTTTCTAATTATGCATCTTAGTCTATACATTTTTATGAGTTAACAAATCAATCTCATATCTTCTCCGGTGACTCTCCCGTCGCCGGTGAGTCTCGACTTCAACCGGAGCTAAGCTCCCTCCATCGATTCCATCTTCGCCGCCGCCGTCTATTCCATCTCTGCCGCCTTCAAGCTCCAGATCCCCGCCGCCTTCAAGCTCGATCCAGATCCCCGCCGCCTGTGAAGCTCCCCACCGCCTGTGAAGCTCCAGATCCCCGCCGCCTGTGCTTCCATCGCCGCCTCCTCCCAAAGCTCCAGATGATGCCGCACACTGGTGGTGTTGTGAAATCGCCGGCGACAGAAGAAAGAGTTGAAGAAGGAGTGAAGATGAAGAAGGAGTGAAGATGAAGAAGAAGGAGTGAAGATGAAGAAGGAGTGAAGATGAAGAAGAAGGAGTGAAGATAAGAAGAAGGAGTGAAGATGAAGAAGGAGTGAAGATGAAGAAGAAGGAGTGAAGATGGCAGTGGGCGGGTTTGGTTACTTTGTCACGGTTTTCTTTGAAACCGTGACAAATTTAGTCACGGTTTCGTATGAAACCGTGACTAAATCTGTCACGGTTTAAAAGGAACCGTGACTAACTAGTCACGGTTTTCGTAAACCGTGACTAGTTAGTCACGGTTCATACAAAACCGTGACTAACTAGTCACGGTTTCAAAAACCGTGACTAAAAAACCGTGACCAATTATTAATTTTCTTGTAGTGCTTCATTATCGTCCAACTGACCATCTTCATTATCCCACCCATTCTCCCAAGACGGCCAACATTCCATGAATAATGTAACCTCTTTTCGGTCTTGTATATCACACAATAACCCATTTCTCACTTCATGATCACCATAAATATTATGAAAGAAAGTTTCAGCGTTCAATCCAGTTTCCTTATACCACATACCAGTTACCCGTTCATAACTCAATTCATTTCTTGCAAGTTTCCTAAGTTGAATATATCCAAGATAGTCTATGTCAAATTCAACAACATCAGTTATACCCCCAACATATTGCTCAACATCATTCAATCTACCTCCATGTCTAACTTTGAATGAAACGATTTCTTGTGCCATCCTACAACAGACTTTGAACAAAAAAACAAAAAAAATGAATAAGATAAACTTTTCGAATCAGCTACCCCAGTCGAATACATTGACAATCACGTTTTGAATGAACTAAATCCTCAATTGAATATATCAATCACTACATTTCTGATGGGCCCGACCCTCTAACAGCTTTTAGGCCCAATGGCGGCCCACACACTGCTATCGCTTCTAGCAATGACGGGTCAAGGACTGAGCTCAGGCGACAGTCTGACCAAGCAAACCAAAGACAGCCCAGAGCATAGGAAGGCCCAAGGCGACGGCCCAACATGGTGGTCTCTAGGGTTTCGAAGGGACATAGACACGTGTCGACATCCTGTGGAGTCTACAACGAACGACTAAGATTCAGTCTTGGCGACCAAGATAAGGGTACTATAAATACCCCTACTCTCCACAGGACCAGAGGACAACTCTTTTACCCAGCGGACAAATGCTCCGCGGTACGTCACCCTTATCCATTCTCTCTCTCATATTCTTATCGCCCCCCTCATCTGAACTGACTACTACCCCTATTCACTTACGAGGTACAGCGATCACCCGAAGACCAACAACCTTGGGCTTCCACTATTGGGCCAGGCGACTAGGCTGGAACAATTAGCGCGCCAGATAGGGGAAGTAGCAGGCGATCCTTACAACAAGTAGGAAGATGGATTCAGGGGCGATCCCAACTCAAACCGGAAAGGAAGGCGATGAAGTGACACCCATAAAGCACATGACCGTAGGAGCCCGGGCGATCCCAGAGCCCAACAGGAATTTGGAGCAAGAAATGGAAGGCGATTCTCAGTCCCGAAGCTTTGAGCCAACGGAAAGAGACGCATACAACTTGCTTGAGCAGCGCTTTCAGGCCTTAGAAAAGCATAACTTGGAGTTGACTCATATCTTGAAGACTATGATCGCCCAACAGACTGCGACAGCCTAGAACTCGGAGGTTCGGCGACCTCAGCAGGCCACCAACCTCGAAATGTTACAGCAGTTTATGCCCACAACCCAGATGACTCCCAACCAATTGGCAGTTCGATAGCCGCTTGCAAGGGTAATTCTAGTAGAGCCACTCCCAAAAGGCCTAGTGCCTCATAACCTGGAGCGATATGTGGGGACTGGCGATCTAGATGAACACTTGCAGGCTTTCCAGATCGCCATGCAAATGCAACAAGCCAGTCACGCGGCATACTGCAGAGCTTTCCCGGCTACTCTAGGAGGGCGAGCACGAAAATGGTATATGAATCTCCCGGAAGGAATCATTTCTTCATGGGAAGGTTTCGCCCTGATCTTTTCACAGAAGTACGAATGTAGAAAGACCAGAACCGTACCGCTGCAAGCCTTGGTGGGCCTAAGACAAGGAGCAAATTAGTCACTGAAGGACTTTTTTGATGAATGGACAAAAGTCGTCCAATCCATCCGGAGGGTGGATCATGAGATTGCAGCGGCAAGTCTATTCCAATCAACACACAATCACAGGCTGCGGGAATTGCTGTTACAGACAGCGCCAAAGTCAATGTGGGACCTAGAAACCCGGTACACAAAATTATATTGATGGAGGAGCAGCTGTCAGAACCCTCATTAGAAAAATTGAAGAAGGAAGAGAAGCTGGAAGGGTATAAGCCGGGGAACAAGCAGGCTAGGTGGCGGCGATCAGAAAGATCGCCTGACCGTGGAAGCCACCTTGAAGAGAGGAGACGGAATCGGTTGGAATACCAAGGCGAAAGAACGGATTATACCCCTCTCGGAATCACGACGAAAGATCCTACTGTACATGCAGCACAAAGGCCACACCATAAAATGGCCAGAGCCGTTGTTCACCCCACCAGATCAGAGAAGCCGTCGAAAGTTCTGTGACTTCCATGAATCTCATGGACACACAATGAGGATTGTAGGGAGCTGAAGAATGAAATCGAAAGATGGATAAGTGAAGGGCGACTAAGAGATTTCATCGTCAGTACAAAGCGAAAGGATAAAGCTCAGGAAGACGATCGTCCAGAAAAAGGAGAATCACAAGACAAGAAGGGAGGAGTTTTTACGCGGCTGCAGGAGCCACAAGGCGACGACGGGGCAAAGAAGAATCACGACCTGAAGTCAATCAGGTCTACCAGACCATCTTTGGGGGAGAAAGTTGCCCAACAAAGAAAGTCAAAAAAGAAGAAGTACAGGAGCTAATGATAATTGAGCTAAATAGTCGCCCAGTGTTGGAATTTACTGAAGAAGATATGAATCACGTTGGGGGGCCTAGTCTAGAGGCAATGGTGATTCAAGTTGTAACAATGAATAGCCGAGTCGAGCGAGTCATTGTTGATGACACTACAAGAAAAAACACAATTTGTCACAGTTTCTTAGTCACGGTTTCTGTAACCGTGACTAATTGGTCACGGTTTTATAAAATCGTGACTAATTAGTCACGGTTTAATGAAAACTGTGACAAATTAGTCACGGTTTAATGGAAACCGTGACAAAATTAGTCACGATTTTATGAAACCGTGACAATTAGTCACGGTTTTATAAAACCGTGACTAATTTTGTCACGGTTTTCATTAAAACCATGACAAAGCCATTTCGAAGAATGAGCCATATGCCACGTTGGCAATCCCTGCCATTCATTACTTTCCTTTTTTTTTACGTGATTCTTCTTCTTTCCTTCTTCTACTTCTTTCCTTCTTCTTTCCTTATTCTTCTGCCCCTTCTTCTTCTTCCCTTACTCTTTCCTTATTCTTCATCCCTCCACAACTTCCTCTGCCCCTTATTCTTCCCTTCATCTCCAGCAACAACTTCCTCTTTCCCTTCATCTCCAGCCAAATCTACTATCCCACGCCACCGCCGCTGCATCTCCGATGAGATCTCAAACCACATCTTCCGCCACAACTCATAGCAGTCACCACACGGCCACACCACATCTCCGACCACAACCCAGAAGCCACCCGCCGACCTCTCCGTCTTCTCTATGAAATCGGCGGATCAAATCCAGATCTGAAACCCAGTTCTGAAAATGGAGATGGCGGCGGCAGTGGCGATCGATGGAGGAGAGGCGGCAGTGGCGTCGATGGGGGAGAGGCGGCGGCGGTCGAAGGCTCGCCGGTTGCATCGTGGCCGATCGAAGAAGAAGAGGGACGAAACCTGCAAAAACAATACTTAAAGTGACCAAACGAAGAATATAAGAATTTAATTGATTAAGTTGTATAACTGGAAAAGTTGGGGGTTGCTCTTGAAATTTTTGACCGATTTGGGATTATTACGGATTTGGTCATTAATTATAATAAGTTGACAATTTAAATTGAGTGACTGATTTGTATAACGAAAAGAATAAAAGTGGGACCTTTTGTTAAACTTATAAGTGTATGGTTTAAATTGCGAAACGGAAGGAATTAAGGGTTTGAAACTATAATTCAAGAACATTATAAATTCAGTCACTGGAAAGTTTAAGCTTACAATTTGGTCACTAGTATTTGTCACGGTTTCACTAAAAACTATGACAGAATTTAGTCACGGTTCTTAAAGAAACCGTGACTAAAATGGGTCAAATTAGTCACGGTTCGTATGGAAATCGTGACTAAATTTAGTCACGGTTTCTTTAAGAATAGTGACTAAATTATTGTCACGGTTTCACCAAAAATCGTGACAAATTTGGTTCATTTTAGTCATGGTTCTCTTAACCGTGACTAATTTTTTAGTCACGGTTTTTACCGTGACTAAATGTGAAAAAAACCGTGAGTAATGGTGTATTTTCTTGTAGTGTGAAGGGAGCTCGACAGATATAATTTTCTAGGACCTGTACAAAAGAATGTACTTACCGGGGAACTTGCTAAGGCAAACAAAGACGACAATTTCAGGGTTCTCAGGCCACACTGTACTCATCAAAGGAATCGCGACGATGGAGCTAACCATCAGAGACGGCGACATACATATAACAAGATCAATTGATTTCCACGTCATGGATTGCAAATCTACTTATAACATGATCATGGGTCGACCTGCCCTGGCAGCCTTTCAAGCCATCTCCTCTCCCGTGCACCAAGTAATGAAGTTCGCTACAGAAGAGGGAGTTGGATTCGCGTGGGGACACCCCGAGGTCGCAAGGCGATGTTACAGGGTAGCGACCAAAATCACTTGCCTCAACATTAGCTTGGAGGCTGACAATGAAGGAGAAAGGATGACACCAGAAGAGTCGGATGTCCCGGTTCCACTCTGGGAAGGGGATGACGCAAAAACAGTCCGAGTGTCATCATACTTGGGGGATAAAGAAAAGCAAGAGCTAGTACGGCTGCTGCAAGAATTTGCACCTCTTCGCATGGTCGCCTAGTGACATGCCAGGAATCGCTCCAGACATCATCAAACACTCTCTGGCAATCGAGCCAGGGAGTCGCCCTGTGCAGCAAAAGAGAAGAAATATTTGTCGAGATAGGCAACATGCTGTGGCGATAGAAGTGGAGAAACTCTTGAAGGCAGGTTTCATTAAGGAGGTGCGATACCCTGAATGGCTGGCTAATGTTGTCCTAGTCAAGAAGTCATTAGGAGCTTGGCGGATGTGTGTCCATTTCACTAGCTTAAATGACGCATGTCCCAAAGATCCATATCCTTTGCCCAACATAGGACAGCTGGTGGACGCAACGACTAACAACGAGATGCTATCATTTTTGGACATGTTCTCAGGATATCACCAAATCTCATTGAATGAAGAAGACCAGGAGAAAACAACGTTCATGGCACCCACTGCGAACTATTGCTACCGGGTGATGCCTTTTGGACTTAAAAACGCTGGTGCAACTTATCAAAGAATGATCGACACAGTTTTCTCAAAGCAGATTGGGAGTAACTTGGAAGCATATGTGGATGATCTTTTGGTCAAAAGCAAAAAAGCCGACGACCACCAGAATGACTTACGAGAAACGTTCAACACATTGCAGCAGTACTCTCAGGCTCAACCCCCTGAAATGCATCTTTGGAGCAACATTAGGGAAGTTTCTGGGTATCTTATCACAAGGCGAGGAATAGAGGCTAACCCATCTCAGATCGCAGCAATTACCTCAATGGCTCCCCCCAAGACCGTGAAAGAAGTTCAAGTTCTGTCTGGGCGACTAACAGCTATCAATCATTTCGTCCATAGAATTCCCGATCGATGTGCTCCATTCTTTGCAACGCTGAAGAACGCGTCTAAATTCGCGTGGGATGAGAAATGTAACAAAGCTTTTGAAGAGCTAAAGCAGTTTTGAATTACTCCTCCTGTACTCGCTTCACCAAAGTTTAATGAAGACCTATTTCTCTATATCACAATCTCCCCTAAAGCGGTCAGCGCGGTGCTAGTTCGCCGTGAAGAAAAAACTGAACATCTGATTTTTTACACAAGTAAAACTTTGGTCGACACTGAAACACGATACCAGAAATCAAGAAAATGGCATACGCAGTGGTATGTGCAGCCAGAAAATTGAGACCGTACTTCCAGGCACATACAATTCACGTACTAACCAACCTACCAATTAAAAATGCCTTGCGATCTATGAGTATGGCAGGGCGACTGGCGAAATGGGCCATCGAGCTAAGTGAGTATGACATAAGATACCAGCCAAGAACGGCGATAAAAGCCCAGGTCTTGGTAGATTTTGTAGTGGAAGGAGCAGTACAAGAAGAAGTCGAGGAGGGTGAAGAGTGGACATTATTTACAGATGGGGCCTCTAGTAAGGGAGGATCCGGAGCCGGAATAGTACTAAAGTCTCCAAGTGGTGTGTTACATGAAGTCGCCTTGAGATTCTTGACCAATAGAACAAACAATGCGGCAGAATACGATGCCATGGAAGCAGGGCTACGAATCGCCAGAAGTATGGGAGTCACCAGTATCAAAGTATTTTCAGATTCGTCAGTGGTGGTCAATCAAGTAAATGGTAGTTTTGAGGTAAAGGAGGAATCAATTATTCCCTATTTTGATGAAATCAAGTTACTCATATATGATTTTAAGAAAATCAGCATCGAGCAAATAGCCAGGGAGGACAACAACCATGCTGATGCACTTTCGAAGCTGGCCACTGCGTTAGATTTTGAAGAGGGGCGGATGGTCACGGTAGAAAAAGAAACTAAAGCAAAATAGTTCCTGCAAGTCAGTCAGGGCCCGGTACAAAGCGATTGGAGAACACCTATCATCCAATTTTTGGAAAGCGACACAGTTCCGGACGATCAGCATGAAGCAACCAAACTGTGAAGGCGAGCAGGAAGATGCATCCTGCTTGGCGGTGAGCTATACAGAAAGTCAGCAATGGGTACCTATTTAAGATGCCTTAGTAAGGAGGACGCATCATGGGTATTAGAAGAAGTACATGCAGGCGTCTGTGGTACTCATCTGGGAGCACGAAGCTTGGAGAAGAACTTAATTTATCAAGGCTTCTATTGGCCAACAATGAGGAAAGAGGCAGGCGAACTAGTGAAGACTTGTCACAAGTGTCAGGAGTTCGCAAATTACCACAAATTACCGGCGGCGGCACTTCAGGCGATAATCAGTCCATGGCCATTCGCTAGATGGGGAATGGACATTTTGGGGCCGTTTCCAGAAGCATCGGGAAAAATAAAATATCTGATTGTCGCGGTAGATTACTTCACCAAGTGGGTAGAAGCGGAGGCGGTCGCCAGCATCACAGCAAGAAAAATTCAGAAGTTCGCATTCAAATACATCGTCACAAGGTTTGGAATACTGCAAAGCATCATATGCGATCACGGAACTCAATTCGATTCGCAAACCTTTAAGGAATTCTGCGATGATTTGAAGATAAACTTGCGGTTCACGTCGGTCGCCTACCCACATGCCAATGGACAAGCGGAAGTGGCCAAAAAACTTATACTTTAAGGGTTAAAAAAGAGGGTGGACGGATGCAAGGGTACGTGGGTGGATGAATTAGACCATGTCCTATGGGCTCATAGAACGACTTAGACAGCAACAGGAGGGACCACCTATACACTCACATATGGCACATAAGCTGTACTCCCAGTGGAGATTTCTATTCCCTCTATCCGTATTCAAGAATATAGAGAGGAGGTAAATGAACAAGAGCTAATGCACAATGTGGACATGATTGAAGAACGAAGGGAGAAAGCTCAATTGAGGCTCATAGCAGAGAAAGAACAACTGGAAAGGCGATACAACTTAAAGCTCCGTCCTCACCATATAGCGATAAATGACCTGGTTTTACGGAAAGTCTTTAGACCAGCGATCAGAGCAGCCAAGCTCAATCCCGGATGGGAAGGCCCCTACAAGGTTCGAAGCGTGGTAGGAGCCAACACCTTTAAGCTGGCAACAATGGATGGCACAAAGGTACCAAAAACATGGAACTCCATGCATCTCAGGAGATACTATGATTAACCAAACCTTTGTAAGTCCCCAATGTATATATAATAATATTATGCCCATAAGCAATTATCGAAAAATAGGGTATGCATAGCCTACGGGCATTAAAATCGCCATGTAAGACCTACGGGCATTGAAATCACTAAGTAAGACCTACGGCATTAAAATCACCAAGTAAGACCTACGGGCATTGAAATCACTAAGTAAGACCTACGAGCATTAAAATCGCCATGTAAGACCTACGAGCATTGAAATCACTAAGTAAGACCTATGGGCATTAAAATCAACAAGTAAGACCTACGAGCATTGAAATCACCAAGTAAGACCTATGTAACGTCCCAAACTTTAAACCTTTGAAAGCAACCTTAATTGCATAAAGTAGAAGGAAACACAATGCCAAAGTCGTTGGCAAACGTTGAAAGGCAGAAACGCAAAGCGGGCCCCAAGGCACGGCCAAACCAACACATGAGTTTTAGTTATTACAAACCAAGCACACAATTTCAAAACACACTCCACATAAATAGAAACACTCGTCCAACATCCTTGACCACTCACTGAGAGTCTCCCAACATGATTTTCGAGGCTCCTTCTGCACCGCTTACTCCTGATTAGCTGCGAAGTGACATGGTGGGTGGTTCAGGGGTCAGTCTTTAACATTCAAGTATAAAGGAATGTTAAAAGTAAAGAGGGGCATATGACCAAACTGGCATGGTCCTCAATTTCATGGCCGAACTGCGAGAAAATCATATAACCGTTAGTTCAACAATAACACCACAATTAACATCGAAATAGGGCGTCCGCTCTTCCCGCCTAGCTAACCTCTACGCCATCATCGATAAGGCTTACTTATGAGCCTATAATAGGGACTTCACAAGAGTCGCTATTCTTCCCGACTACCATGAATCGATTGGGGCTAACAATACCCAACTCCCATCATCCGGTTGGGGCTATCCGTACTCATCTACCGTGATTCGATTGGGGCTAACAATACCCAACTTCCATCACCCGATAAGAACCCGTATCCATCGATGTTCCCGGCGGAGGACTAGCTAGCGAGGCTCTACTTTCCACCTATATACACTAGGTGCCAAACATCATCAGATAACATCAAGGTTTAACCATAACCGAATCAAACACTATTAGGTATAAAACCAATGGTTCCGAAAGATAGAACTTTCCGTAGAAACGACACCTTGTTGTCAAAACCAAGACTTTCCGTCTTAATTTCTAGGTAAGTAGGGGAGTCACTCGGACTACTTAAGTCCCTCTAACCTTAGGCATCATAACTTTATAAACCGGAATTAATGAGGATCCGAGTCACTCATTACTCTGAATAATCTAACCTATCGGGAAAACCAACTCAGATGGGTTAGTACTCGTTTAGCAGTAAAATCACCACGAAAATTGTAAGGACCTTAATTTAAGCATGCACGAGTCCAAAATAAGGCCCGAGTACCTCACTCGTTGATCCGGTTCCTGTCAAACGATTAATTCGGAATAATCACAATATTTGGTTAGTGACAAAGTTTAACCAAATAGGTATTTAAATTAAGGAATTAATTAATCCAAAGAATTTACCCCCTTAAACCAACCCACCTAAAGAGTCGACTCGAAGATAGGGAGTTAACGGCTGCGCAACTTCCTGGATCAAACTGTCAAAGCTGAAAAGAGGTTAAATGCCAAAAAGTTGACAGTTAAGGATCAAACTGTCACGAGGGAAAACTTCAAGGGCCGAAATAACAAAGGAAAAAGAAGGAGGGACTGCATAGGTAATTTACCTGTTCCCTGTTCCTGCACCTGCGGTTCTGCCAATTTTCGACGAGGGGATTAAATGATTTCGGTGAATGGAAACTCAATTCTGAGAAAGGGTTAGTTTTAGGAGTTTGAGACGAGCTGATAGAGGGTTTCAGTTTAGATCGACGATGCCTGGAACCCTTAAACCCATCTTTGGTCGGAGATGGTGTCAGAGTGACTGAGAGACGGCTTTAGGAAGAGATACGCTTTGATTCGAAGAAAGAGCCGGTTTTATAGGCTTCAGGGAGTCGATTAGAGCCAAAAGAGATAAGGTTCACGGGTTGAGTGGCACTCTGGAAAAGTCATCGTCGTTCCGAGATTTCCGCCGAAGTGGGATCAACTCCTTATCCATTTTATCCCTTTCTGAATGGACTCAAGCTCCAATCTCGATTCCCGCGTGGTCCTTCACGTTCTGGTGGGGTTCCTTGTCCCGAATAGTCTAAAAACATGCCTCTTGGCTATTGGGAAAAGTCACCGGAGTGATTCCGGTCACCGGAAAAATGCTGGTCGTTGAACTGATGGGCCAAGGAAGAAGACAACCCAAAACGGCGTCGTTTTGGTGCTGGGCGGATTAAATAAAATAAAATAAATTGAAATGTCAAGGCTGGGATTCAAACCTGGGTCGGCTGAGTGCTGGTCTGGTTCCAAAACCAGCCGGGCTACAGATCATTCATCAATCACTATTACCCAGCTATCTGTTAACTCGGCTTGATTGGTTTGATTCACTTCTCCAAATTAGATCCTACCAACGACCAACTCAACTAACCCTTAAGTGTAACCTCGAATGAACTCGTGTCCCCCTCCCTTTTTGCTAAGAACGATAAATTTTTTTTTTGGGGTGTAACATTTCTCCCCTCCTTCAGGAAATTTCGTCCCCGAAATTCTAGTTAATGAATTTATGAGGAAAAAGGGATTTATAACTTAGACGAGTAAAGATTACCAACCTGGTTTAGTCCAAGAAGAGCTCAGGGTACTTCTCCCTCATACTCTTCTCCATTTCCCAGGTTGCATCTTCCGTTCCCTGATTCCTCCATACGACCTTAACCATAAGAATCTTTTTCTTCCGTAAATCCTTCTCTTGTCGATCTACTATCTGCACCGGAACCTCCTCATAGGTTAAGTCGTCAGATAACTTAATGTCTTCCAATTTGAGTACGTGATCCGGGCTAGATCTATAAGCTCGAAGCATGCTTGTATGGAATACATCGTGTATTCGAAATAAGCTAGGAGGTAATGCCAGCCGGTACGCTAGTGGACCGATACGTTCTAGTATCTCATACGGGCCGATGTACTAGGGACTTAGTTTTCCTTTCTTTCCAAATCGCATGACTCCCTTCCACGGAGACACCCACAGAAATACTCGCTCTCCTACTTCGTATGAACGCGGTGGCCCATGCCTTTCTGCGTTACTCTTCTGACGGTCTTGAGCAGCTTTAAGATTCCGTGTATTTCCTCGACTTTTTCTACCGTCTTCTGAATAATCTCAAGCCCTTCCAGTTGCCTTACTCCCTCTGCGTCCCAGTATAACGGGGTTCGACATTTCCTCCCGTAGAGTACTTCATAAGGCGCAGCTTTTATCGAACTATGATATTGATTATTGTAAGCGAATTCTATCAACGGCAGATGTTCATCCCATGCTCCCTTCATGGTTAGGGCACAAGCGCGAAGGAGATCCTCCAATGTTTGAATGGTCCTCTCCGATTGGCCGTCGTTTGGGGGTGATACGCCATGGAGACGTGCACTTTTGTGCCCAAGGCCTTCTGAAGACTCACCCAGAATCGAGAGGTAAAGCTAGGGTCCCGATCTGACACAATGCTGACCGGAACTCCGTGCAACCGCACAATTTCTCGAATGTACAACTCTGCCAACTCATCCGGTCCGGGCTTGAATTTGATGGGAATGAAGTGCGCCACTTTCGAGAATCTATCCACTATGACCCAAGCGCCATCGTGTCCCTTAGGAGTTCTTGGTAGCCCGTACAAAAAATCCATGGTAATCTTCTCCCACGTCCACTCAGGAATCTCCAAAGGTAAATGCTGGATAGTTGGGGCCTAATGTTCTGCCTTAATCATCTGACATTCAAGGCAACGATGAATGTGCTCCGCTACTTCTTTTTTCAAGCCAGGCCACCAATAGTGCTTCTTCAAGGTTTGGTACATCTTGGTAGCTCCCATTGCGTAAGGTGCCGAGTGGGCTTCATCGAGTATGTCTTAAACGAAGTTTGCTACTTTGGGGACACAAGCCCCCCTTGATAATTAGTAAGCCGTTAACCAGAAGAAATCTTGAACCCTTTTTCTTCCTTGAGCCGTTCTTAAAGTTTCCTTATTTCCGGGTCGCCTCGTGCTTCTCCTTGATTTTGTCGTAAGTAACGGATGAATCTTCAAATTTGCAAAGAGAGTTGTGACTCCCTCTATGTAAAATTTCAACTTTCAGACCCCGAAGTTTTTGTAAAGTTCTGGTAGTGGGCTATCCTTTTTCTATTTAAAGGGCATCTGAAACCCAAATTGGCCTTCCCGGGATGATATTTGATTAACATCATAATCATTGAGAAATTTCCCGATCCACCTCCTTTTCTCATATTTAACTCCTTTTGCTCGGTTAATGTTGCAACCTCTTGTATCCGTAAAAAGGGTGAACGTTTCGCCGTAAAGGTAGTGTCTCCATAACTTCAAGGCGAATACCCCCGGCTGCTAACCCCAAGTCATGGGTGGGGTAATTGACCTCATGCGGGCGTAGTTGTCCCAGAGGCATAGGCAATAACCCCCTTTCCTTTCATTAGTACCATCCCAAGCCTTGGGGTGAGGGGTCACTATAAACCGAATACCTTCCCCACTTTGTGGAAAAGTGAGGGACAGGGGCCGGGGGTTTAGCTTTTCCCTTTTTTGCTCGCCCCAAAACCCTTTTTGACACCTCCCATCCCAGATGAAAAGTTGTTCCCCCTTTTGAAGCACTGAGCATTGGTCGAGCAAAGCGCTCCTTCCACGAACTTTCCCATAGTAAACCCTGCCCGGCCCCGGAAGTTCGTACCTCCAAAAACATTCTTTGGGGGTGGGCCCCCTTAACTACACTTCGAACTTTTTCGGGGCTAAAGCTACACCTTTACCGGGGATTAGGGGGGCCCCCAAAAATAGGACCTCCCTTAACAAAAATCCACACTTGGGGAATTTTTCGTAGAGGGGCGTTCCTCCTTCAGCCGTTGTAGGACGGTCCTTAGGTGCTCCTCATGATCCTCCCAATTCTTTGAGTAAATCCCGGATATCGTCTATAAGAC
>CM068297.1:17843162-17962150 GCA_034768395.1 Linum lewisii
TTTTAGTTATTATAAACCAAGCACACAATTTCAAAACACACTCCACATAAATAGAAACACTCGTCCAACATCCTTGACCACTCACTGAGAGTCTCCCAACATGATATCCGAGGCTCCTTCTGCACCGCTTACTCCTGATTAGCTGCAAAGTGACCTGGTGGGTAGTTCAGGGGCCAGTCCTTAACATTCAAGTATAAAGGAATGTTAAAAGTAAAGAGGGGCATATGACCAAACTGGCATGGTCCTCAATTTCATGGCCGAACTGCGAGAAAATCATATAACCGTTAGTTCAACAATAACACCACAATTAACATCGAAATAGGGTGTCCCCTCTTCCCGTCTAGCTAACCTCTACGCCATCATCGATAAGGCTTACTTATGAGCCTATAATAGGGACTTCACAAGAGTCGCTATTCTTTCCGACTATCATGAATCGATTGGGGCTAACAATACCCAACTCCCATCATCCGGCTGGGGCTATCCGTACTCATCTACCGTGATTCGATTGGGGCTAACAATACCCAACTTCCATCACCCGATAGGAACCCGTATCCATCGATGTTCCTGGCGGAGGACTAGCTAGCGAGGCTCTACTTTCGACCTATATACACTAGGTGCCAAACATCATAAGATAACATTACGCTTTAACCATAACCGAATCAAACACTATTAGGTATAAAACCAATGGTTCCGGAAAGATAGAACTTTTCGTAGAAACGACACCTTGTTGTCAAAACCAAGACTTTCCGTCTTAATTTCCAGGTAAGTAGGGGAGTCACTCGGACTACTTAAGTCCCTCTAACCTTAGGCATCATAACTTTATAAACCAGAATGAATGAGGATCCACGTCAGCCATTACTCTGAATAATCTAACCTATCGGGAAAACCAACTCAGATGAGTTAGTACTCGGTTAGCAGTAAAATCACCATGAAAATTATAAGGACCTTAATTTAAGCATGCACGAGTCCAAAATAAGGCCCGAGTACCTCACTCGTTGATCCGGTTTCCTGTCAAGCAATTAATTCGGAATAATCACAATATTTGGTTAGTGACAAAGTTTAACCAAATAGCTATTTAAATTGAGGAATTAATTAATCCAAAGAATTTACTCCCTTAAACCAACCCACCTAAAGAGTCGACTCGAAGATAGGGAGTTAACGGCAGCGCGACTTCCTGGATCAAACTGTCAAAGCTGAAAAGAGGTTAAATGCCAAAAAGTTTAAGGATCAAACTATCACGAGGGAAAACTTCAAGGACCGAAATAACAAAAGAAAAAGAAGGAGGGACTGCACAGGTAATTTACCTGTTCCCTGTTCCTGCACCTGCGGTTCTGCCATTTTCCGACGAGGGGATTAAATGATTTCGGTGAATGGAAACTCAGTTATGAGAAAGGGGTTAGTTTTAGGAGTTTGAGACGAGCTGATAGAGGGTTTCGGTTTAGACCGACGATGCCTGGAACCCTTAAACCCATCTTTGGTCGGAGATGGTGTCAGAGTGACTGAGAGACGGCTTTAGGAAGAGATACGCTTTGATTCGAAGAAAGAGCCGGGTTTTATAGGCTTCAGGGAGTCGATTAGAGCCAAAAGAGATAAGGTTCACGGGTTGAGTGGAACTCTGGAAAAGTCGTCGTCGTTCCGAGATTTCCGCCGAAGTGGGATCAACTCCTTATCCGTTTTGTCCCTTTCTGAATGGACTCAAGCTCCAATCTTGATTCCCGCTTGTTCCTTCACATTCTGGCGGGGTTCCTTGTCCCGAATAGTCTAAAAACATGCCTCTTGGCTATTGGGAAAAGTCACCGGATGATTCCGGTCGCCGGAAAAATGCTGGTCATTGAACTTATGGGCCAAGGAAGAAGACAACCCAAAACGACATCGTTTTGGTGCTGGGCGGATAAAATAAAATAAAATAAAATGAAATGTCAAAGCTGGGATTCGAACCTGGGTCGGCTGAGTGCTGGTCTGGTTCCAAAACCAGCTGGGCTACAGGTCATTCATCAATCAATATTACCCAGCTATCTGTTAACTCGGCCTGATTGGTTTGATTCACCTCTCCAAATTAGATCCTACCAACGACCAACTCGAACTAACCCTTAAGTGTAACCTCGAATGAACTCGTGTCCCCCCCCCTTTTTGCTAAGAACAATAATTTTTTTTTTTGGTGTAACAACCTACGGGCATTAAAATCGCCATGTAAGACCTACGGGCATTGAAATCACTAAGTAAGACTTACGGGCATTAAAATCGCCATGTAAGACCTACGAGCATTGAAATCACTGAGTAAGACCTACGGACATTAAAATCGCCAATTAAGACCTACGGGCATTAAAATCACTAAGTAAGACCTACGAGTATTAAAATTGCCAGGTAAGACCTATGGACATTGAAATCGCTAAGTAAGACCTACGGGCATTAAAAGTAAGACCTACGGGCATTGAAATCACTAAGTAAGACCTACGGGCATTGAACTCAACCCAAGGAAGCAAGGCGATTCTTAGTCGGTGAAATGACATCTAAGGACAGGCCACGTCCCTTGCAGCGTGATTTGGGTTTAATAAAGAGCAAGAAATAAAGCAGAGTTAAAAGTTATGATTAGAGCAGATATGAAGTGTTTTTAACATATAAAAAAACAGCAACAACGACGAGCTTGGGGGGATATCACTTTGGGTCCAACATCATGATTAGGGGGTTACCCCCTTTCCTTTATCACCAGGGCCCTTATCAACATATTTGGTTAACACGTGTTGAGAGTCGGAGCCTTTGTCGCCAGATGATGGAGTGGACTCAGGGAAAGGTGGCTGAACTTCCGTGCCATCAAGGTTTAAATCGGGTAATCCACGATTTCGACGTTCGGCCACCACATACTCCGCGTCCTCTGCAGTCACTTCACGTTCCAAGCGATCCCCGTCCCGGAAAACGATCTCCTCATCATCATCAATAGGATCGGGCACCCTAGCGCTATAGCGATTAAGGCCTTTAAGCACAACACGAACCATCTTCCGGCCAGGCCAGCTCCTAGACGGGAAGAGCTTGTGGAACTCATTCCGGCAGCTGCGTATAACGACACGCATACTCTCACCAATCGATTGGGTAAAGTATGCTACAGATTCAGCATACAGCGCTTTTTGAGCAGCTAGCTCGGAATCGGTCGTTGCCTGGGCCGCTAAAGAGTCATTTAATAGATCCTTGGCATTGTCTCGCTCCGCAATAATCTCATCTACGCTGGCAGCTTTGGCCTGAGCTGCTTTCAAATCGGCCTCAAGACGGGAGAGATGGTCGCGTGCGATTTTCAAGTCCTCCTAGAGACGATTAAATTCCCCTTGAAGAGCTATCTTTTGAGTTTCCAGACGAGCAACTTGGTCAGTCTTCTCGTCCATATTCTCCTTCAGGTTGCAAAGGGAGACACTCGCCACATTGGCACGACGCTATATATAAAAAAACAACAGAATTTCAATACAGATCATTATGACAATACCAAGCCACAAAGGGACAATAATCAAGAATAAATACCGTCTCCTCGTTGTGAAGGCGAGTGAGGCTCATGCGTAGCGAGCGAAGATTTTCCACGTCTGCCTTGAGCTTCGCATTTTCCTCTTGAAGATGTTTGCAGGCGAATGACATGTCCTAAGTCTCAAAGAAAGAGATTATGAAGGTACACACCTGAAGGATTCGGATCGAGGCCGCCCCATGAAGGTTCGACACCTCCGAGCCTTCCCCGGGTCCAGTCACCCCCTGGTAAACACCGCGTGAGAACTCCTCAGTTATATCGCTCGCCATCCTGGGCGATATATGAGAGGGCACCGGATGAACAACTGCGAAATACGGCAGTTGGAAAGGGCCCTCATTCTCGCGACCAGGAGGAGCTGGGGGTCAAAATAGTATTTGCCCGCTCAGTCCAGGAGGCACGACGGGGGTGATCATTAGAAATCGACGGCGGTCGAGACAAATATCGAGGTGGCTCTGTAGGACGAGGGTCGAGTTCGGGTGATGGCTCCACGTCATCACAGCCATGTCAGAAGCATGAGGTATGGGGACAGACAAGGTAATAGGGCTGTCAGCATTGGAAGGAATGGGATCTGCGTCACCTTGAGCAGCCTGATGAACAAGCTCTCGTAGCGATAAACTATCTTCATCTTGTGAGGGAGGGCGACAGGAACGTCGAACCAGAGGCTCGCTTTCCTCCTCGTCTAGATCGACGGGAAGTGGGGAAACCAAAGGTTGATGACCTGACGACTCTCTCACCTTCTTCTTGGGCCCAGAAGCCCCAAACTTCTTTTTCTTCGACGAAGCAAGGTATCTTTCAACCTCAGATGCCTTCCTTTTTCCCTTGCCTTTTCTGGCAGAGGGTGGGGGTACCGGGGCCGGAGTACCAGAGGGTGGGGGGCACAAGAGGATTTGCGCGAGAAAGCACGGGGCGAGTCTCACCCACGGGTCCTCGAGCGGTGGTGCTGATAAGGCACCCGGAGAGATTGGTGAAACCTACATCAAAGAAAGTAGTAATAATCATGAGTAGCTGATGAATGCGGTTTTAGCGATATCAAATAACTACGAAGGTGGAAAGCTAAGCAGATCGTATTCCACGGGTCTTCTAATAATTGTCTACTCAAATGTAAAGGCAGATTACTCAAGTTTATCACGTTGTGCGTGGTGTGAGTTCCAGACTTCTATTCTAGAAAATGCAAGGAAATTAAAAACTAAACTGAAAGACAGATTGGAAGATTGGTTGACTTAACAAAGACGACAGACAAGCTTAGACTTCGAATCCCCCTTTGTTCACCAGAGCATTAGCAATCAACAGATCAGCGGATTTCAATTCTCGTTCAATCAATTCTAAGACACCACCATAACTCCTGACCCTTAGGTTTAAGACTGGCGAACGTTCGCTCTATCTGATCTAGCTACCAAGATGAATTAGTCGCCCGGGTATGGTCGCCTCTCGCAACGACTAAACTAACTGGTGGAATTACTAACGATTTATGAGTTACTCTTGCAGTGGATTAACCCTAACTGGTTCCTACGAAAGGCACACTCCAATG
Organism: Linum lewisii; assembly: GCA_034768395.1. Taxonomy (NCBI): domain Eukaryota; kingdom Viridiplantae; phylum Streptophyta; class Magnoliopsida; order Malpighiales; family Linaceae; genus Linum; species Linum lewisii. Next base: position 17,848,196 of record CM068297.1, read on the forward strand.
AATAGGTTAATTATTGATTTGGTGTTTTAAAGTAAGGCGAGCGTTCGCTTCTATCCTTAGCTTAACAAGAATCTAATCTAGGTGATCAATCCAGACAAGAAACATAGACAACAAAGAACAAACCAAACATGCAAGAGAAACTGATTGAACTTTGAATCTAATCACCGTCGACCCGTGACCGCTTTAAAGCCCTCGGTCACTTAGGGTTCATCTAGTCTAAGCTCTACGAGTTTAGCTACTCATGCTCATAACGACAGAATCAAAGACAGAACAGAGTTCATCATGAAAAGATAGAACAGATAGAAACTGTAAAACCTAATTAAGACGACTCTGGCAAAGCTTCGCTCTCCGGTAATCTTCAATCCTAGCTCCGAGTCTCTGAGGTGAAGGGATGGCGTCACGATCTCTTTCTGGCTCTTCGAACTCTAAAACTCTATTCTCTCGAACTCCTTAGGTCGAGAACTCGTGAGAATTCTATTTCTGAAAAGTATATTATTATCCGGTATGAAGTATATTTCTTATGGGCCGCCGGTTTAAGTATTTATACTTAACCCTAAACCGCCGAGTTTTGCCTGGATTTTTCGGCGAAAACTTGATGAGTTTTCGCCGAAAACTTCAGTGATAATGAAGGCTTCCGTCGGCTTATTCTCCTGTGTTTGTGAAGTTCAGAGTTTTCGGCGAGAAATTGATTTCTCGCCGAAAACATCTTCTTGTAAAGCTCTGCCGATTTCTTCTGGAGTTTTCGCCAAAGACCTGAGGAGTTTTTGCCGAAAACTGTAGTGTAAATCGGGGCAGGATTTGAGTTGGCTTGATCGACTCCTTTGACTTGATTCCGGTGTGATTCCTCGAGGTTCCAATGCCTTAGACACGTCCTTGGCTACTTCATTTGACGGCAAAAACCTGTGCTATCATGAAAACACTAGAAAACCATCAAATAGACCTGAAACGGGCCAAAGTAACACAAATGGCACGAGATAGAGCAGTTGAGAGAATATTCGTATTCTACCCTAAAAACCATGTCTTAAGCAAGGAAATGTCCTTAAATGAGGCTGATAATCACGTCAAATCGAGTGTCATCATAGCAGTGACAAATTCTGGGACAAGATATTTTCAATCATGGAGCGATAAAATATAAAATGAATGATGATGAGGAAAGAGCCCGACAAGGGGAATAGAAATTCCTAATATATTATGGTTATACCTCATCAGATTCCCCTTTGGGAAACCTTTAGGCCTGCTTTAGTGGACAGATTATGACACTCAAGAAGAACTTGGCGTCGTGCAAGAACCTCTGCAGGAGTAGGGTCGAGGTCAACATTGAAGCGACTTAAGTTGCCAGTGGACCAGGAGGGTGGAAGCAAAACGGTCCACTGGCGATCTCAGTCGCTGGGCTGGAAGTAAAAAAAGAAATGGTACCAAGTGGGGCGAGGCTTTGGTGAGGAATTAGCTCCCTTCTGAGTAAATTCGGCTCGGTGACAAAAGCTTATATCGTTCGAAGTCACCTTGGGATAATGGATAAGTTGAAAGAGGCGAATGGTCGGGGCGACAGCCTTAGCCTCACATGTGCACTCAAAGGCCGACGCTGAGGCCCAACATCCAACGTTAAAAGCTCCAAGGGACACACCAAAGCACTCAAGACGTGATGCTACGAATGGATATGGTGGAAGGCGAAGCCCGTTGGTGAAGGCCTCAGTCCATATGCCATGCCATCCAGGAGGGAAATTGCCAATGGTAGAAAGTCGGGAAGCCACAACGAACTTCCAGGACGAAGGCAACAAAGACAGAGGCAGGACCCGGGCGATTTTCTTGGCAGTGCCCGAGGGAAAGTACTCAGGTCCAATGACCTTTCGTTCATCATAGGGGATCCTTGCTACATCGACTTCCAGTTGCCTATAACATAGGAGCCGGCGACGACGCTTTACTCAGGATTAAAATTGTTGAGGGCCATTTGAAAGCCGACTTGGTGAGAGCCCCAGAAAGGAAGGGTGGGAGAGTCGTCAGTATAATCTTCCACGTCAGCTAAAGAGTGAAAAGAAGAATTTTCAGTTTGGGATTGAGGATCGGAAGGAGTAAGCTCACGGATGAATTAGTGGAAGGAGTTGAGGAATCGGTGCCCAAGGAGTAAGAATAGCTCTGGTTCTGACTGTCGTTTGAGGAGTTCATATTTGCAAAGGAAGGAAAGAAAAAGGCTACAACAAGAAGAAACGTTTACGGAAAAAGTGAATGTAGAGGGAAAGTTACGTACCGGGAGGTCGACGGGGAGCTCTGGACATCCTGGGAATTAGAAATAGGGAGAAGGTCGGTTTTCCCGTCGGTGAAAGGAGTAAGGCGGAAGGAAGAGGACTCCGGGAAGCAGAGAAGCAGGAAGTAGAGGGAAGCGTAAAAAGTGGAAGGAGGAGAAAAAAAGGGGTTTATAAAGGTGGAGGTTTGAGTAGGAAGAGGAACCATTGCGATGAGTGAATGGGGGCACGCGCGGTTGAGAAGACGTGTCTGTAGGCTTTGGAAGGAGAACCATTGCGACGGTTGATTGGAGGCACGCGCGGCTGAGGAGACGTGTTAGTAGACTTGGGTAATGATGATTTCCTGAAAATTACCAAAGCACCCAAATTTCCCCAGCTTCCTAAACAAGCTAGAGTGCAAAAAGACCACAGTACCCTAGAAGAGGAAAAGACTCACGGGTGACGGAAAAAGAGATAACACGTGCGGCGTCGGGAACAGAGATCGAGGCGATCTGTATTGCATCGCTAAGGCGGTTCACCAAGGACTTAGCAAAATTGAGGAATAATCATTTTGGATGGGCAGCGAGGCGATCGGGACAGTAAAGAACACGCAGCGATAAAGTGCCTTGCAATCATAATCCCTCACCCAAGCGAAGCTTGGCTAAGGGCTTGGGGGCAATTGATGGGCTTTTCTACAGCGATCACAGGCCAGGCGACCGAGGTAGTCATAAGCCATTACCCAAGCGAAGCTCGGCTAAGGGCTTGGGGGCAATTGATGGGCCCGACCCTCTAACAGCTTTTAGGCCCAACGGCGGCCCACACACTGCTATCGCTTCTAGTAATGACGGGTCAAGGAATGAGCTCAGGCGACAGTCCGGCCAAGCAAACCAAAGACGGCCCAGAGCATAGGAAGGCCCAAGGTGACGACCCAACACGACGGTCTCTAGGGTTTCGAAGGACACGAACACGTATCGACATCCTGTGGAGTCTACAACGAATGGCTAAGATTCAGCCTTGGCGACCAAGATAAGGGTACTATAAATACCCCCTACTCTCCAGATGACAACTCTTTTACCCAGCGGACAAACGCTCCACGGTACGTCACCCTTATCCATTATCTCTCTCATATTCTTATCGCCCCCCTCATCTGAACTAACTACTACCCCTACTCACTTACGAGGTACGAAGATCACCCGAAGACCAACAACCTTGGGCTTCCACTATTGCTCCAGGCGACTAGGCTGTAACAGTTTCAAATCAGCTAAACAGTAAACCCCCACTAGAATACATGGAAAAATCGTTGAATCACAGAACAAATAGCAATTAAACTTGAAATGGAATCATAGAGCAGATAGAAATCAATCTTTGAATCAAATCACATAGCATATACATTGTAGGAATCTCGAACCCTAACTTTTTCGGCAATCAAAATTGGAAAACGTACCAACAAGAAGTCTTGAAGTCGGATGGCTGCTAGGCCGGTGGAAGAACAAGAAAAAGACGAACGGAGGTTGGACGGCGCCGAGAAGCAGACGGATAAGCGAATGAGGACTAAAGTGCGATGGATTCTTTGGAATGATTTCAATTCCCCGATAGAAAAAAGCTTCAGATGGATAAGCGAATATAAATACTTAATTGAATTCATATAGGTTTCAACAAAACTACTTTCCTTCATGAAGTCACGGGTTGGTACACTATTTTTTGGTGGAAACATTTTGCTTAGTTTTTCAATTGGACCTTTTACACTTTGGAATCTTGTGAAGGGTATTTTATTTCATATAGGTTTTCAACATTTATTTGAATTTCCTCCATGCATGATCTGACAACAACAAAACCACTTTCTTCCATTAAGTCATGGGTTGCTACACTATTTTTGGCCAAAAACATTTGACTCAGTTCTTCAATTGGACTTTTCTCACTTTGGAATCTTGTGAAGGTTGTTTTGTTCCTTAAAGGTTTCAACACTTAATTGAATTTCCTTCATGTATGAATTTACTTACAAGAACAAAACAAATTTCCTCTGTGTTGCTTAGTTGGGTTCAAACCAATTCAATCTAAAAACATTTAAACTCTATATACTATAGTAATAGTAATTAATTATTGGAATTCGACGATCTATTCATATGCTATTAAACTAAAATGGTCTAATACAAATTGAATAATTTATAGGAAATTGAAAAAAAGACAAATGCTAAATTGGTTTAACGCTAACTTTTACTTCAGAACAACATGTGATTTGAGTCAGCGATTGTAATTTAAATGCCTTTGCGCCCCTTCCAACATCTCGTGTTTTAACACAAATTCTTCCTGGTGAAATTTGTGAGCCCCATTACAAGTTCCATCACCAATTCTTTTTGGTCAAGCAAAGAAAATGGTTGCGAATAGAATTACATGGTGATTACGATTCAAAAAACGTATTGCATGCCAAAATTATAGAAATTCGCAAAAAAAATTAAACTCACCCTATAAAGGGAACCGACATTCATTCTTTATCCATGAATACATCCAAAGACCAGATGCGTGCCTAGTAATCGATCTTAATCATGCGTTAGTAGAAAGTGATTTACATTATTAACAACAATACATATTTGACAAAATTAGTACTTATTTTGTAGACGCATTGTTTCCGGAAATTTTATGGCAAAACTTGGAATATCTGGGTTGTCATTAGTACGATTATTATGTTCGTAGAATAATTTGAATAATTCGTTTGTAAACTGCACCGCGTTAAAAAATTGTGGACAATGCTATCCATAAAAAGTGAAATAGATTACGTTGGAACAACACTATTCAATTTCACCAACCATATACAACACTTTCAAGTATATTTGTCGCAGGTGGAACAAGCAATGTAGTGTGTAGCTTAGGAGAGAAAGGTATGCCTACATTTGGGGTTTTGGCATAATTATGAACTATGTTTTTTTTTTTTTTGGGTTAATTTTTTTGAATTCCTCTATAGTTATGGGGTATAAGCATCATTCTGTCAAGGTAACAATGCCCTTCACCATAAATGAAAGTTTATGCACACACAATCCACAAAGCTTGACGAAGACCCTCCCCGATGCAAAGTGGTGGCGTTGATTAAGAACGACAGATACGATGATGCTCTCTTGACTATTCACTCTGCCCGGAAGCTCCAATTCGATTTCAATTTTGAAGAGTGAATCCAAGCTTCTAAGTCATTTGCCAACACCGGAGCCGCGTCCGCCGCTACTATCGGAAGTCCGGCCGGTCGCAACCACTGCCGTTGCTAATCTGCAAGGGAAAAACCCTATTTCGACATTCTTCATATTCCCCAACTCATTTTCTTTGCTTTGCTGATTTTTTTTTTTTTTGGTTCTTGGTTAAATCTGAAGGAGGTGTTGATTCAAAAATCATAGGTTAATAGGGTTGTCGGATCATCGGATTTTTCTTCCAGTCAAACTCCGCCATCGAATTAATCCGCCGCGTCACGCCGCTGTTTGCCTCCACGTCGCGCTGTCACCATAACTGCACAGGGAGTATGAGGGGCAATAAATTCTCCGGTGTTATTGTCATGTCAATTCATTTTAAATTACTTTCATTTTTCTTTGGAGTTGATTACGTGTGTTTTAGGCCCTGTTCACTATCAATTAAAATTATGAAAATTAAATAATTTACTTGATTAATTTAGAAATCAGCCGATAATTGTGTTCAGCTATAAATTAAAAAATACAAATTAATAATCAAATCACAAATTCGGCCAAATTTAATAAGTGAGAAAAAGTTGCTTTCAAAAATTTTATAATCCAGATTTTATAATTGATAGACAGGGAATTATAAAACTTTCAAAACAAATGATCCACCTTTCAAGCCCCACTCCAACCAACTAATCCTACAAAATCCTAACAAACAACTATTTGTACATAATACTGACAACTAAAACCCTATGAACTCACAACTGATTACACACCACATTCCTAACAACACACTATTTAATCCGTTTGCATCATCCCATAAAGAACATCTGCACCTCATTCTGTGAATTAGTACTGTTATTTCTGTTAGTTGCAGAGACGTTGGAAGAAGAAGCACTTATTCGATTCTGGAAGCATATACCACCAGTTCCTCCACCTCTTCGTGCTCTTCTTCCTCATGCTGATTCTGATTCCCATTCCCTCTCATTTAATTACCCTTTGATTCCAAAAAAAGAAACCCATAATTCAGATCACCCAATCTCCAATACTCAATTCTACCATATTATAAAGATGAAAGAAAGTACCTCAGGAGCTGTCAGAAGAAGGATTGCCTCGTGTCCTGTTGTATGCTCGTCGTCAATGCAACGCCAACTCCAGATCAACATCTGCAAATCTTCCATTGCCTCCGCTCACAGAACAGCCGCTGCTCCTCTTTCGTTGCCACCGCAGCCTCCGTTCGAAGACCACCACTACAAAAAAAGTCTCTTTCCGCGTCGCTTGAAGGGGAAGTATTTAGCGTCGGTCGATTAGAAACCGACGCTAAACCCTTGACTCGCGTTTGACCAAGGGTTTAGCGTCGGTCGCTTATCGACCGACGCTAAAAACATGTCGGTAACCGACGCTAAATTTGGTTTTCGGTCGGAAACGAAGCCAACCAGCTTTAGCGTCGGTTACCGACATGTTTTAGCGTCGGTTACCGACCGACGCTAAAACATGTATATATTTAAACCTCTCAGCCGCCACCCTAACCCTAATCTCATCTCTCTCAGCCTTCTTCTTCCTCCTCCAACCTTCTTCTTCCTCTTCCATTTTCTTCCTTCTTCCTCCTCCATTTTCTTCCTTCTTCCTCCTCCAGCCTTCTTCTTCCTCTTCCATTTTTCTGACCTTCATTCTTCTTCTTCCTCCTCCTCCAGCCTTCTTCTTCCTCTTCCCTTTTTCTGACCAGCCTTCCTCTTCTTCCTCTTTCTTCTTCTTCTACTTCCTTTTCTAGATCTCCAGATCCACCTTCTTCCTCTTCTTCCTCTTCCTCTTCTTCCTTTTCTTCTCCTCTTCTTCGTCGTCGCTGCCATCGCCACCGCCGTCGCCGCCATCGTCGCCGATGCCGTCGTCGCCACCATCGCCGTTGCCGTCGCTGCCACCGTTGCCGCCGCCAGCACAAAAAAAAAAGACCTAATAAATCTAAAAGCACCAAAAAAAGATTACATAATAAATTTAAGTGACCAAAAGGATGACCTAAAAAATCTAAGTGACCAAGATGCATAACTGGAAAATGGAGTGACCAAATCTGAAAAGGAAAATATAAAATGAATATTAAAAAAAAATTAGGTTGGTCAGCGATTCATTTCGGTCAGCTCAATATTAGCGTCGGTCGTGGTTTAATATTAGCGTCGGTCGTGGAAGAACCGACGCTAAAATTTAGCGTCGCTACTTTTAGCATCGCTTGTTGTAAGCGACGCTAAATAGTTTAGCGTCGGTCAATGACCGACGCTAAAGCGCGGTTTCGACCGACGCTAAACTCTCATTTTTTTTGTAGTGCACCAGCTGATCCTCTGTCAATGCCAACGCTGCCACCGATCGAAGACCAGCAGCTGCTCCTCTTTCGATGCCAACGCCGCCTCCGATTGAAGACCAGGAGCTGCTCCTATTTCGTTACCTCCGCCGCCTCCAATCGAGGATTAGCATAGAAGCCTCCCTCAGCCACCCGATGCTAGATCTAACATATCACATATAAGCTTTGACAAAATAGGGGGGATCAAATGAATTATGCGTTTGTAACACGTGTGTGTAAGCATTCAAACACGTGTGCACATGCATAACCCACAATCTTCTTGAATTGGTTCCAACCACTTCACAATCCTTTTTAAAATAGATGTATATATGAGTCAAAATAATATTATAGTAGTGTTATTAATATATTCCTTGAACAATTGTGGGTTCAAGCATACATCTTGTAGTTGGATTTAACAATTGGTTAGATTACATATTTGGGACGTTTCAATCACAGGTGCGAGAAATGGCTTCTAAGCGTGACGAGATTGCAAATCAGATGTGGAGTGATGAATGTGCTAATAATTAGTCGTGTTTAGGCGAGTGTTATATGTGATTCCATTGAATTCTAGAAGTATGCATAATTTGTAATTCATCTTTTAAATTGTGAACACAATTATTATTATGTAATTATATAATTTCATAATTTACAATAGCCCAAGTAAACAGAATTTCAATTATGAATTATAATTATCTAAATTATATAATTCATCATATTATATAATTTAAGATAATTTATAGTAAACGGGGCTTAATTAATTAGGGTAAGAAATCAGTTTTCCGGTTTCATTAGTTTGTAAGTTTAATATTTTTTTATTCCCTAATTCTCTCCCACTAATCTTTCAATTATTTACTTTCCTTTTTTTATTTATATGTTTTAATTGCTTACTTAATTTTACTAATCTTTCAATTATTTACTTTCTTTTTTTTATTTTATTCATATGTTTTAATTGGTTACTTAATTTCATTTAGATATCTTTTAATTATTTAGTTTTTTCTTCCTCATAGGTTACTTCTCATGATGATTTCAAATTATTTATTATTTATTTTGATTTCACTAATCATTTTTTTTTATGTTTTTATAGTAATGATTTCAATTTTTTTATGTGGAGGTTGTTACGCCGGAGAAGCTCTGTGAAGCTAAGCATCCGATGGCAGTATCTTGATAGCCGAAGGTGCCGCCGACGGCGGCGATAGTGAGGTGATTACAATATGTAAGTAAGGAGACAGAAAATTTGCTGACAAATTTTTCATTGCCTTCCCTTGCCATCTCGCCAATAAGGGCTCATTCTCGCCAATAAGGGCTTATTCTCGCCGATTAGGGCTTCTCGCCAATAAGGGCTCATTCTCTCCCAAACAAACTCACTTCCCCTCTCACCCCCCCCCCCCCCCCCAACCCCCTCCTTTCCCACTTCTTTTTTCCTTTTATATTTTAGCTCCTAGGATGGTTCACGATCTATAGCACGCTCCCGCCCAGGAGTGCTACGCACAAAAAAAAAGTATATTTGTCGCAGAGCAACAATCACATATATAAACTTTCCGCTCCTTCGATGATATAACTAGTAAGTACCATTCCACGTTATTGTCATTCATCGATATAAATACCTAAAAACTCCATGAACGAAGATTAGGATACGACCTAAAATAAGGAGACAAACAACATATTTTTATTCGTAACAAAACTTGAAAACAAACTTGGTCACATTCATATGTATTCATCAAGAAGTTGAATCGATATTCCTCAAAAGCACCGTGAGGTGTGAAACCTTTATTCATTGAAAAATCATAATATGAATAAGATATACGCTTTGTAATAAACAAATCTAATTATATCACATACTTTAAAAAAGGCAACACCATCCGTTTGAATCCAATAACAATCCGAAGCACTTAAAAAAGGCTCATGCTTGTTACATATCCCTGTAAAGCTATTTCCTCCAATTAAATTATTTATAACAATAAGTTGAATGCATATTTCTTCTAACTCAGCGAATACAAACAAGTAAATATTTTGTAATTTCAACAATACTAAGTATGAAATAAATAGATACTTGTAAATTTGCGGGGAAAAACAAGACTTTCTCATGCCAGGAACTATCATCACTTGAAGCTCGTAAATGTGTCTTTTGTAAACGGCACACGTAATGACCTGAATATAAGTTTATTGTATCAAAATAATTACTTCTCTTATTGCTACTAGAGATTTATTACCGTCAACGAGTAGTGTGTACCTTATAATCTAAGGCAACATCGTCTGCAAGCAACGTCAATAAGGCTTTCCGATGACAAGTTACCTCGTCATGGGTGGATGAAGATCTCATTCTTCGATAATTGTACATTGCATAGGTAACCAATTAGCTCATTTCTAGCTAGGATCAAACTTACTCGTTCGTCTGGGTGAATTGGGACGGGAGAATCGAGACCTGTTGGAGAATTCGTTGAAATAGCCCGTCTGACATGTTGAGTTGAAGAAGGAATTGTGGAGATTTCAGATTCTCCATCGTGGGACCCACAAAGAATTGGGGTGTGTTTCAATTCTCCAATAGAGGCAGAGAATTTGTTATTTTTGTAACACTCATCCTGAATCACCCCGGGTAAACCCGTGGTTGAACCAGTTATGAGCATTACTAGCGATAAATCAAACTGAAATAACCAAAACAAAACCAGAAGAAATAAAATCAATAAAATATAACCATTAAAACAAAAGACGGTGATCCCCATTTAAATACATTTTAAGCCACAAACAACCAAACTTCTGAAACAACAACATCAATAAATCTCATTAAAAAATTTCCCAAACCGTCAACTGAAATGAAAATAAATAAAAAGACATCCTCATCCTCGGTCACCATCCTTCAGTCTTCTAGCTCAACTCCACTCCCAACAACCAACGACTGCCGCTCCAAGCTCAGCTCCTACTTCTAACTAAAAAGAGAGACTAAGGGGGGATCAGTTTCCTAATGAAACTGAGTGAACCCACTGAGCTTAACTATGCGCCGAACTACCTAGGGAGCATCCCAGGCTCCCACATTGGAATACAACAATGGGACCCATACTTTAGTTCATTTTAACATCCTAATAAGATAGTTCTAAGTGATCAGTCATTTCCCTCTACCCCTATTCCCATCATGCATCACCCCCAACAATTTCATCCAATAATTCATACACAATTCAACATCCACAACATAATACATCATCATAAATGAAACCAACATAAACACAATCCAATAGCACACCAGCATAAAAACAATCCAATAGCACATCACATATCAGCTCACAATCACCTCCAACACACACACACACACCACGTTCACATTTCATTTAATTATGTGAGTTAATTAGGCGCCATAAAGAGTCTTTCTCCCGCTACCCCCACCGACCATCACATCAAGACGCATCCTCAACGGATCCCTTCCCATGGAAGCAATACACAATATCCTAAAGTAGGATCTTCTCCCTTGGGAGGAAAGCAACAATCCTTGGTATCCGACCAAGGTGATCTACCCCTGTAGACCGAACTCAATCACATCACATTTCCGGTTCTATCAATTCAATTTCATGACACACAACCACAAGCCATTACCACACATCATTTCACATTTTCACTTCCCAATTCCATGTACCAATTCCATTCAATCAATTCCACTTTACAACTCCATTCCTCAATTCCACACCACAATTCTACAACACAATTCCACACTAGAATTCCACAGCACAATTCCACAACACAATTTCATATTATAATTCCACACTTATTACGGGCGGACTGCTAGCCTTACAGACCACCCCACCTGTAATAGTAAAAACATAGGGGTGATCATGTCACAAGGTCTAGGGTCACCTCCTGTTCATCGTTCATGGACGACCCCACATTGGCATGGCCATCTCCTGCAACCAACATTCCACATTCCATTATATATATATATATTTTGCACAAACATGAATTAAACTCTCATTTCTAACCACCTAGTCATCCATACAGTCAAACAAGTCAACCAACATTCAAATAGTCAACTCAAGCATCTATATAACAATCAATCACAATATCATAAATTAACCATTTCAACTCTCAAATTCATGCATCCCTATTAATTACTAAGTCGAATTTCAAGTCCTCACGTCTCTACCTATCGACGCTAAGCCCTCACCTTAGCCTAATTGCAGACTCTGAATTCTGCATGAAAAAACCGTCTCGTCGTCCCGATTCCATAGGTTCTGACGGTGCTTCGTTTGGACTTCAAGCGACGATATGGATGAAATACCAAACTGAAACTTCAAGAATCTTTCAGGGACCAAACTGACACTTTCACGAATTCCCACCAGCAGTCCCAACAATTACCGTTATGTAGATTGGTCCAGAAACCCAGAAAGTTATCAATCAATGCACAAGTCCTCATTTGTCAGAATCCAGCAATTAGAGACCAAACAAGCAAGATAATTCCAAAGTTCCCAACAGGTGCACGAACTTCCAAACTCATCAGAACAATCACTTATCTTTTAAGAACCACGAAACCGTCACCAAACTTAAATGAATTTCCTAGAAGATAACTCTTCTTCTCCGACGAACCATGCCCACTGGTAGGGCTGTTGACGAACCAAGCTGCTCATGTTCGGCTCGGCGTTCGACTCAAGAAAAGCTCGCTCGTGACTCGGCTCGATTTTAAACGAGCCAAGCTTGAAACAGGGCATGTTCGACTCGATAGGCTCGCGAGCTGGCTCGAGCTCGAGCTTGAGAGCCAACTCGAATATCAGCTCCACTATATGACTTATTATAAACTCCATAATGAAACATGTGGTTTGTCATATTCAATAAAAACTTCTAAATTTTAGGATAACTTGCTTTTTAGCTTGACTCATTGATTTTTTTGTCGCACAAACTTAAAATGGTAAATTAAGAATGTTAGTAATCTAATAGTTTTAGGACTACTACAAAAAAATTAAAATCCGCTCGTATTTCGTTTTTCAACCGTTTCTCTTTTTATGTCTTCTTTTCTTTTGTTCTCTTATTCAATTTTTTCTCACTTTCTTCTTATTCAATTCACGAGCCAGGCTCGAGTTGGCTCGAGCTCGTCACGAGCTTAAAAATTCTAGCTCGAGTTCGAGCTCGAGCTCGTCTAAAAAGCAACGAGCCAAACTTGAGCACAGTGAAGTTCGGCTCGGCTCGGTTCGTCAACACCCCTACCCACCGGTAAGCGTCCGACCGCCACTGCTTGCTCCCAAATTCTCGGAGATGCCGTGACCACCCCTAATGTCGTCGCTGCCACTTGTAGACGTGCCGCCGCCACCACTCACCATCGCCGCTGCTCTGCCTCGATCAACATGAGCGCCGGTCGGGTCTTGACGTCTGGGCCAATCTCGAGGTTCGTGCGCCGCCAATCAAGCCTCCTCGACTTCTATGCAGTTCCTCACTCCCCAGAAGTAATTAGCCTAACTCCCCTTCAACCAAAGTCAACCCTACCACTTATGTGCCAGCTGATGGGCCTTCGGCCCTTCACCCACTTCCCTCTTCTTTTAAATCCGCACGGCAGGCTGCAGGTAAGGGATTTGGGCTCAAAAGCCCAGATAACTTCTCCTCCTTAATTCCGCCCGTTCAAGTGGTTGGGCCAAGCCCTCCAACCGTTCAGTTCGGTTTAAGAGCTGGCCAACTGGGCTAGTTGAGGTTGGACGGATTTGGGCAGCAACACAGCCCCTTCACTCCTCCTTTGAGTTAAGTGACACGCGAAAGTCACAAGGGTCGGGTCAATTGGTTCGACCAATTGATTCGGCCACCAAATTAGAACTCGAATTTAGCAATTAACCCGAAGTAAGATTTATCCCGCCAACAGAATAAATTATACTCGTAATTAATTATTTAAACTCGAATTAAAATCCTTCAAACCGATGAGACTTTAATCGAGATTTTGAATTCTGACCAGAAACTCGGAGTCGGGATGTTACAATTTTTAGTATTTTACAATTTAGCATTTATTTTTATTTTATTTTATTAATATCAATTCTCCATCCACAATCTCTCACATTCTCTCCTCTGAATAGTCTAGTTTTGAAACAGACAATTCTCTCTAATTCTCCATCTAATTGAATTCTCTAGCTAATTCAATTCTCCTTCTCCCAATTCCACTTGACGAACACGTCTTTATCGTTAGTTGTCTGCACGTAGTAGGCAATAGATAGCTTTGAAAAGTGTTGACAGTGAGAGTGAACCATGAAATCAATATGTAATATAAAAGTGTAAAATATTTGTTTTACTCGTACGTGAGACGTAGGTGTCACTACAAGAAAATACTAGATTAGTCACAGTTTTTTTTGGAATTAGTCACGGTATTAACCGTGACTAAAATAAATTAATCACGGTTTCTTAAACCGTGACTAAACTAACCCTATTTTGTCACGATTTTTAAAGAAACCGTGACAAAGTTATTAGTCACGGTTTTATCTTAAACCGTGACCAATGTTAGTCACGGTTTTATCTTAAATCGTGACCAATATTAGTCACGGTTTTATCTTAAACCGTGACTAATCTTAGTGATCAAATTGTAAGCCCAAGACTTTCTAGTGACTCAATTGTAATTTTTACGAATTATAAAATTAAACCCTCAATTTCATCCATTATGCAAACTGATCCCAAAAGTTAGACAGTTAACAAAAGGTCCTAATTAAACTCTTTCCGTTACACAAACTAGTCACTCCATTTTACAAGGTTTTTAATAGGTCATTAATTTATTTATTGGTTTCAAATAACAAAAATTACAATTTTAATTAATTAAAAAATAAAAAAATTACAAATTTTAATTAATAAAAAATAAAAAATGGCTCTTCCGTCTAGGCTTGGCATTTTATTTCCGTGTTCCAGGTGCCCGCCTGATTACCCAGCTTAGTGGGTGGGTTTTATCCGGTTTGACAGGGGCCGGGCAGGCCCGTTACCCGCTCGGAACGGGCAGCGGGCGGGGATGGTATATGCACTATTTGACCTATCACCCACCCGATGGGTACCCGCCATTAAACACAATCGTTTTTATTATACTATAATATAATAAAATGCCCAAACAATCTAACCCTAGTCACTAATTCGTAATTCCAACCGTATTACATATGCCCCAACCGGCACTGCTAGGAGCGTTTGCGATAGATTTTTTGTCTCCAGTTGGAGCCGCTAGGATTTTACCATTTAGAATTTTAGATTTTAGTAGTAATACTTAGTTAGTTAGTTTACATGAATAAGCTGCTATGCAGCAACTGAATATTTTCCTACTTGTTTTTGCATTGCAGTACTTTGTTTCATTTCATTAGTTTTTCTCAATCTCAGTCACAGTGGCACTTTTCAGTATTATTTGTGTTTTTCACCATCTCGGGTATTACCCAGTTAACCCGTCCGCCCGAGGCTGGGTGGGGATGGTTGGGATTTCGAACCCGATTAGCATAGTCTGATGGGCACGGGTAAAACCCGGCAAAGCAATGGGTGGGGATTGGATACGCTCCACCCGTCCCCGACCCACCGGTTTGCCATCCCTACTTCCGTCGTGAACACCATCGTCGTTGTCGTCCATTGCCGTCGTCATCGCCACCTCCGTCGGATCTAGTCTGGAAGGGGGTTTCAGACTAGCGGCGATGATTTGGTGATTTGGTTTGTCGTTCCTCGACAGCGGAAGAAGAAAGAGAAGGACGGCGACGAGGAGGGGGTCAGCGGCGGTGGTGATTTGGTTCCTCGTTCGGTGACGGCCGAGGAAGAAAGAGAAGTACGGCGGCGAGGAGGAGGTCAGTGGCGATGGTGATTTTTTTGTCGTTCGGCGGGGGAACGAGGTCGTCTTATGGTGTTCCGGCGCTGTCAACGACCTTTGGTGAGGGGAGGGATGGTTGTGGGAGAGGGGCGGAGCCTAGGGTTCGGAGAAGGGAGGGGTATGTGTAGTTTTAATGAAAGAATGGGAGGTGAGTGAGCTCATCAGTTTTGGAGGTGAGGATTTGAAGAAGGATGAGGAAGAAGAAGGAAGTGGGGGGATGAAGAAGAGGAGAAGTGAAATGGCATAGAGTAGTTCAGAGGGGGGAAATTTGAGGGAGGAAGATGAGAGGAGGAAGAAGAAGTCATTTTTTTCTTTAATTTCCATAGATAGAGAGTGAAGATGGTGGGGGCCCATGGGAATGAATAAAGGAAGGGGGAGATTTAGGTATCCGTGATTTGTGAACATGGGTGGGAAGCACACCGATTGCTTTTTTTAGGGAAATATTAGTCATGGTTCTAAAGGAACCGTGACTAATTTTGTCACAGTTTCTTAAGAACCGTGACTAATTTGGTCACAGTTTCTTAAGAACCGTGACCAATTTTATCATGGTTTCTAAGAACAGTGGCTAATTTGGTCACAGTTCCATAAAAACTGTGACTAATTGGTCACGGCTTCATAAAAACCGTGACTAAATATCCGTGACAAATACCTAATTTTCTTGTAGTGTGTGGTCCGCTCAACTTTGTTGCCTAAATCATCCGAAACCACAATAATTTCGTACTCGCTGATCCAATTCCTCTTCCATAGTTATGGGTCATCATATTCTTGCTCGTTGCTCGGGGTTCCCACTAAGCTCCACCAAGGTTGTAGATGTTGCTGCTGCTAATTGAACTCGTGATATTTTTTTTTCAAAGAATAATTTCCGATCTGTCGTTTACCGACTTGTTCGAGGATTTTTTCCAAAAATAGGCTTGGGCCAAAATTCAATTCCCAAAATAGGCTCCATGTACGGTCAATTCCCAAAGTAGGCTTGTGTGTGCTGACTGGACGCGTACATCGCCAAATTAAATGGCGATCATTGTTTATCGCCAATATAAATGACGATTTACACCATCTGACACAACAGCACCAAAAATCGCTATTTATATTGGCGATTTCAGCACTGAAAATCGCCAATATAAATGGCGATTTCCATGTCTGACACAACAGCTGAAAGTCGCCATTTATATTGGCGATTTTAGAGCAAAATCGCCAATATAAATGGCGATTTTCAGCTGCTGAAACAGATGGAAAGTTTGTCTGACACTTTCCTTTCAAATAGAGTGAAATAGCACTTTGGCCTCTCTATATTGTAAACTTAACAAATAGCCCCCTTAACAAATATGTGCACATAAAAATCTCAAAATAGAATCTATGTGCACATATTTAACGTCATGAAGCGTTAGTTGAAATGGAAGGACCCAAAATACAAATTGATCAAAAAATGAAAGATAAAAAGAGCAGTTTATACAATAGGGGGCTATTTGTTAAGTTTACAAAGTAGAGAGGCCAAAGTGCTATTTCACTATATTTGAAAGGAATGTGTCAGACAAACTTTCCATGTTTCAGCAGCTGAAAATCGCCATTTATATTGGCGATTTTGCTCTAAAAATCGCCAATATAAATGGCGACTTTCAGCTGTTGTGTCAGACATGGAAATCGCCATTTATATTGGCGATTTTCAGTGCTGAAATCGCCAATATAAATGGCGATTTTTGGTGCTGTTGTGTCAGATGGTGTAAATCGCCATTTATATTGGCGATAAACAATGATCGCCATTTAATTTGGCGATGTACGCGTCCAGTCAGCACACACAAGCCTACTTTGGGAATTGACCGTAAATGAAGCCTATTTTGGGAATTGAATTTTGGCCCAAGCCTATTTTTGAAAAAATCCCTTGTTCGAGGAGCTCGATAACTAAATATATGGATGTATGTTGACTGACGATTGGGGGGGGGGGGGGAATAGATTTATAATCCGAATGGGTAATTAGGAAGTATAGTCTGAATTGAGGTTGGGAGTAGGAAATTGTAATATATTATTAAGGAGTCGTTTGGTTGGATAATATCTACATATCATGATATGTGAGATATATTGATATGTTAGTATATTGATATTGGTAAAAGTGATTCTTTGATATCACTGTTTGGGGTAGTGATATTTAAATGAGTGGTCAACTGTGAGTGCATGGATGAATGTACCAAAATACCCTCATTTGCTTGAACAAAGTATAAAAGTAGTAACATTTAATTAAAAAACATGTGTGTTTAGATATTAAAATTTGTAATCTCTCTTTTTTAATTCGTGAATGTATTTATAAATTAATTACTCGATTTAATTATACTTTTAGAATACTAAATGGCCACATTAAGAAAATAATTAGCATTATGTTTACTGCTAACACATCTCCCTCTTCAAGTCAAAATAAAATAAAAAGTTAAAATAATTTTCATGGTGAATTCTAATTCTAACTAAAAAATTCTAATTAAGTAATTAAAAATTAAATCATAATTATTTATATTAATTAATTAATAAATATAAAAATACATAAACACGAGATAATATAAAATGACAAAAAATAAATTGGGGTAATGGGGTTTATGACATTATAATTGTGAAGGTTGGGTGACGATAGAATTGTCCAAAAACTGTGATATCAATATCACTCTGAAGATATTCACCTCCCCACATGAATATCTGTTGAGTGATATTGATATCACTTTTTGCCCCAGATATCATGATATTCAGGACAGAAAAAACTATGATATCCTGAATATCATGATATCTGCAATTATCAATATCAATATCACTGCAACCAAACGACCCCTAAATTGGAAAGCACCGTTGTAGTAGAAGTCAATTACCTACTGAATGGTTACTTCTATTCTATTTAGGGAAAAAATATAGGTTTATTGTTTATATAAAAAACCTTTATTAATATGCTCATTTTTAGTAACTACAAATAATGCGCCATATTCATTTAACAACGTGCAAATTCCAAGTGGAGGGGGTTCAACTCAAAATTTTCGCGATTCGGCTCGGCCCCAAGCCGGGCCAAGCACAGGCTCACACCCTTGGCCAAGGCCCGTATGACGAGCACTTAGGGCCGAGCCAAAGATCCAGCCGTGCCTTTCAGGAATCCTTCAGCCCTAAGGACTCCCTAGTTCCCACGGATAAACCCCCACCATGCCAAGTCAGATTCGGAGGAGGACATAAGAGTGGCACAAAGAAGATGAAGCTGGACCGAGCCAGAGTGATGCATGGCCTAAGCAGCAAAGAGTGGAGCCCAGATGCTGATCCGAGGAAGCCAATGCTAGTAGCCAAGATCAGGCCACCACCTGAGCCTGATCCAAGGAAGGATGGCTGACCATCAATGATGCAGGACACGAAGAGAAGATGTCAAGTACATCCGAACAAGAAATCCTAATCAAACTAGGATTTCCCGGTTTTGGACTGATTCCTAGTCTGACAAGGATTGACAAATTTTCCCATGATTCTTAGTAGATCTAGGGGTTGTCTTCTAGAAGGCTTGCTTCTTGTGCTCACTAACCATGTCAGATGAGAATGTCGGATCAGAAGCTTATGGCCAAGAAGATTCGACGACGAATATTTTCAAAGAAAGGGAGAATGATGTGTCCATGCACGGTGCCGTGACCAAGCCCTACTTGGCATTGCCACTGATGCCGAGCATTATCGAATGCCTGATGCCAAGCCACGGCATCAACAATATTTGGAGCGGTCACCCGCTGATGCCGAGCCGCGACATCATCAATACAAGTCCGAGGGAGCTGATGCTGATGCTAATGATCATGGCCGACCAGGGCGTTGATGCCAACCCAACATTTTTGTCGAGCCGATGCTAGGTACCAAAACCAGGCCACCATCCGAAACTGATCCGAGCTAGGCTGACCAACCATCAGTGATGCGGTACACGAAGGGAAGATGCCAAGGACACCCAGACAGGAAATCCTAATCAAGCTAGGATTTCCCGGTTTAGACAGATTCCTAGTCTGACAAAGATGGACGGATTTGGGATACTTAGAGGAGGAATTTGGGCTACATGAAAATTGAAGCTCATGATGTCTACTAATGAACTGTCAAAGGGATTAATTTTCCGAATTTGTTCGGTATTTTTTTGGCTAATTATTCTAGAACCTGTTGAGCTGTTTTTCTGCCTAGTTTAGAGTTCTTGTTTAGGAATGAGTCTTTCCCTTGTAGGACTATGAGTCCGAATTTTGCTTCCTTATTAGACTATTTTAGGATTAGTTTAAGTCCTTTTTAGTAGTTAGTTTAGGACTCTTTTGTTTTCTTTATTAATATTTTACTCTTTTAGGAGTTAGAGTCCTAGGAGGAATTGGAGAGCTTGTTCTCCATCCTCACCTATAAATAAAGGCTCATAGCCTCGATGTAATACCCCCTTGAATTAATACAAAGAAATATCAGAACTTTTGTTCTTATCCCTTCAAGCTTATGTGAGGAGCATTGTTTAAGGTATAGGCTTGTCATCTAGGGCATTCATCCCTTGACGTCGCGTCATCAACCAGACACTTAGGGTTCCTAGACTTCGTGTGCTAGTTGGTCCAAGTAATTCCATCCAGGTTTCCATAGGTTTGACTTGTTGCTAGGGTGATCAACTTGCGGTGGTTAGGGTCTCGGAAAACAGCTGGCCGAGGTTCACATCACTGCCTCATCCATCGCCAAGTCTGTTTCCTCCGAGAGAAGTAGTCCATGTGACGTGATCGTAGGTGCGACATCAACAAACATAATGATGGAGTAAAAGGTGGATCTAAGCCTCCTTAAGTTACTTGGGCCCAAAAAAACTAGCTCTTCTTGTTGATGAAGGAAAAGTCAATCTGCCCCATTTTACGAAAACGGACATAACTAAAGATACCGAAGCCCAAACGGTGCAAGGCCAAGTGCATTAAAAAGCTATCGGGACGCTCTTTCCAGGGATACCTTATTTGCTTCTAGATTCACCCGGAAGAGGGAGTTATGACGTTTTGAAGTGACAACAAGCTTTCTACACGGATTTCGATTCCTCTTTAGTTTAAAACTCCTAGTTTGTTTATTCCTTTTTAGTTTAGCTATGAAATTTTAATTGTATTAGTAGTAGTTTCATATAAGGACATGGAGAAGACCTAGGCTGTACCTAATATTATATATATGATCCATTGTACTCATTGTTTCATAACCCCCCTTGATTAAAGATTATTATTTTAGAACTTTCGTTATTTATTCCTTCTAGCTTTAGCATGTAGTTGCTTAGCTCTTAGGCCTAGGTTTATCATCGTTCAAGGTCAACACCCTTTTTTTCGTGGAACCATTCGGCTCTGGACACTTAGGGTTCCTGGTTATATACAAATAGCGGGTCCAAGTACTCTCCGCCGGATCTAAGATCGACTCGTTGTTCCTGAGCACTCAAGTTACGGTATTAGGGTCATCTGCCCACGGCTGTAGTGGTTTATATCAGTTGGTGTCAGAGCACGGTTCAACTCTCGGACCAAGTATCCGGTTTCCAGGTTTATCTTGGATTTCTATCCTTTTCGATCATGCTTTCGTTTTGATATTTAAAAATAGAAAACCCTAGAAAAGTTGTGTTTGTCGAAAAAAAAGTGTCTACAAAACAATAGTTTCTTAGTTGTTCCTAGTTGGATTTAGATTAGATTCTATATTCCTATTTCTAGTTGGTGTAGGATTCTAGTTTGCTATACATTTTCCTAGTATATCTAGGATTTGTTTTAGTTGTTTCCTAGTTGGATTAGTAATTGATTCTCCTATCCTTTTCCTAGTTGGTTTAGGATTCTAGTCTACAAACCTTTTCCTAGTAGATCAAGGACTGTCTTGTTTTCCTAGTGAGTCGGAAAAATTCTCGGGTGTGTGGGTATGATTTAGCTTGAATATTGATTTCTGGTGAATGCCTAAAATCGTTGTTCGGGTTCAACCAAATAACTAACAAAGCTAACAAGCTAGGGTAGATCGTATTCCACGGGCCTTCTATGATTGACTACTCCAAAGACTAGCAAAATACTCGAATGTAAGCAATTCGTGCGTGGTGTGAGTTCCACGACTTCTAATTCTAAGAAATACAGAGAAATTTAAAAATTAAACTAAAGCAGATTAGAAATTAGGGTTGAAAATAAAGATGACAGACGAACTTAGACTTTGAATCCCCCTTCGTTCCCCAGAGCATTGGCAATCAACAGATTAGCAGATTTCGATTCTCATTCAATCAATTACTAAGACACCACCATAACTCCTTACCCTTAGGTTTAAGACCGGCGAACGTTCGCTCTATCCGTTCTAACTACCAAGATTAATTAGACGCCCGGGTACGGTCGCCTGTCGCAACGACTTAACTTAACTGGTGCAATTACTAACGATTTATGAGTTACTCTTGCAGTGGATTAACCCTAACCGGTTCCTACGAAAGGCACGCTCCAATTATAAGGTTAATTGTTCAATTCGATGTTCTAAAGTAAGGCGAGCGTTCGCTTCTATCCTTAGCTTAACAAGAATCTAATCTAGGTGATCAATCCAGACAAGAAACATGAACAATGAAGAACAAATCAAACATGAAATAGAAACTGATTGAACTTCAATCTAATCACCGCCATTCGTGACCACTTTAAAGCCCTGGGTCACTTAGGGTTCATCTAGTCTAAGCTCTAACGAGTTTAGCTACTCATGTTTATCACAAAAGAATCAAAAACAAAGAAAGAGTTCATCATCCAGAGGAAGAACAAAATAGAATCTGAAAAACCTAATTAAGACGACTCTGACAGACTTCGATCTTCGGTAAACCGCAATCCTAGCTCCGAGTCTCCGAGGTGGAAGGGATGGCGTCACGATCTCTTTTCGGCTCTTTGAACTCTAGCTCTTCGCTCCAGAACTTCAGAGAATTCTTGGAATTGTGATTATGAAAGTATGTTATAAGGTCTCTTTTTATTTGGGCCGCCAGTTAAGTATTTATACTTAACCCTAATTCAGCGGATTTCTTCTATTATTTTCGCCGAAAATACCTTACTATTTTCGCCGAAAATAATCGTGTAAATGGACGGTCCTTTGGCTGAATTCTCCTGTAATTTTCGCTTCGGCCGAAAACTTAGAATTTTCGGCCAAAAACTTCCTTCAGTTGGCCTTAGTTGATTTGTGCTGATATTTTCGCCGAAAATACTAGGGTATTTTCGGCGAAAATTCCTTTGTAAACCGGGCAGGAATTTTCTGAACTTGATTGGCTCCTTTGATCGATTCCGGTGCAATTCCTCGAGGTTCCAACGCCTTAGACATGACTTTATTTGACGGCAAAAACCTGTGCTAGCACAAAAACACTAGAAAACCATCAAATAGACCCGAAACGGGCCAAAGTAACACAGATGGCACGAGATAGGGCAATTGGTTGAATATTCGCTATTCTATCCTAAAAACCATGTCTTAAGCAAAGAAATGTCGCTTAAATGAGGCTGATAATCACGTCAAATCGAGTGTCATCAAAATACCCCACACTTAATCTTTTGCTTGTCCTCAAGCAAACTGAATAGAAACGCTCATGTTCATAAATGATAAGATCGATTAAATTGGAGCTCAATCAAACACAATGAATTATTAGACAGCTAATTCCTAGAACAAGAAACCTGACATGTATACAGATCAGCCAAACAACCTGGTCTCACTAGTAAACTGCACAAGACAAGTAATTAGCAACCAATTATGCACGAATTTGACCTAACCGACCAGACTCCTCACACAGGAAATATTTAGTACAATGGGGGCTCTCTGCTTTTAAGGACGTGTTTCTACTCTCGATCATTTTCTGTTACTGAATTCTGTCATAGGTTTGCAATTCGACCACATCTCCACCACTATGACAACACGAGTATCTAGTCAAGAAGGACTTCCCTGCTAGGACCGTAATGAATTCTACACTACTTGGTTTATGATGCGATGGATGAAGGGAATGTATGATGATGGCTTTGTGCGGTGTAGCCTTCGACTAACTTCCCTCGAATCTAGCCTATGGCTACCTACCGTCTAACCAGACACGGGTGGAATAGTGGACATAATAGCTAAGACCACCTGTTTAATGGCTATAGGCAGGTTACCAAAAACTGACTTTCGGTAGGTCAATCTAGAACTACAACCACAGGGATCAACGGGGAATGAAAGAAATGGGAAATGGCTGTAATGTATTATCGAACCGAAAAGAACAGGCCAAGCTCAAGGGTCTAAACCTAATGGATTTATCGTTTGGTAGGCTATCTGGCTTAGTAGCTGAATCTATGTGCCCCTATCCTTCTAGAACTCGTGTCATCGTGTGGTCTCAAGTAGGTCTCATGCAAATTCTAACTCATTCAAGTAAACAGAAAACCACTCAGAAAGAATTAAAATTGCAAGTTACGTGCAATGGATCAAAAGCTCACATTTGGTTTGCTAGTCGGATTCGGTAATTTTTATGCAATCAAGGCTACAAACTACAAGTGTGATTTAAAAATTCTGTTCTGACCAGGCAGTTTAGCATCAAAGTACACAAGTTGGTTCTCAAGTTCTAGGTTAAGCAGTCTAAGCATCATTATGAAGGTTTGAACAACAATTTAACATAAAAAATCAAGAACTAAGCCATTCTAATGCTAGAGACACTGGAATGGAATCACGAGGCACACACAAAACACAATCAAGGGCAATCAAGTTCATGCAAGGTTCTCTAGCATCCTACCCCACACTTAAATCGGACTGTGTCTTCACAAGACTAGAATTAGAGTTCAGAGTGAAGCAGAAGAACCTGGACCGAGATGGTTGGCGTAGGGGATGAGCACGGGTCCTCGGAGCGGAGGGAATCTACCGAAACAAAGCAAAGGGAATCTCCCTACTGCCTACAAAACAAAAACAAATGAAACATAAAAAGGAAACCGGGACAAGTGTCCCGGATCCACACAGAAAAAAAGTTGGATCGAGATCCGAAAATAATAAATAAAAAGAAGGGACAAGAAAGAGGATACAACCTGATCACTGCTCGTCAGGCGCGTCGGGAGGTGGAAAGTGGAGGTAATCACCGAGCTGGCGTTGCCACGCCAGCTGTGCCTCATACCGCCTGTCGGCGCGGCGCATATGCTGACGCATAATAGTCCATCTCGCCTCTTGAGTGGCGTTGTCGGTGATGCGCCACTCCTGCAGTCACTCGAACAGCTCACCAATGTCCGCGAGGTGCGGTCGGTGCTGAGGGTGAGGCGCCTGGTACGGATCTGGGAAATGCGGCGGCGACTGGTGAGCATACCCTGCCTGATGATGGGGCGAGGGTATATGGTCATGGAATTCCGGCAGCGGCTGGGGCTGCTGCTGCTCAGTATCATCATCTTCCTCCGACTCGGCTACATGCTGGAGGGGAGGATCTGCTGCCACCTGGGGACTGAGGTCCAGCTCTAGGTCATATTCGACCGTTAAGTCTCCTCCAACGGTCCTAACTTGGTGTCGGGGAATGTTCGGGCCATATTCATGGCTGATGCCGAAGGAGATGATGAGCTGACCTATGAAGTTACCTCCCAGGAGTGCACGAGGTGGCGTCCGCCTCTTGGTCTTCTGGCGGAAGATGCGAGCAAGCACCCATCCGGGGTGAAGAGGGTAGCTCTCTCGGATGGCTCGGAGAAGCATAAGCTCCTCCTTTAGGATATGGTGGCGATCCTTATCTGGAACATATAAAAGCGATCTACGCCAAACCATATGAATAAATTTAAAGAGAGGGTGGGAGAGCGACTTAACTGAGTTGTGTTCCCCAAGGCGATCGCCAGGCACTCCAGTCATGTGGCTCCAGAGTGCATGGTACTCCTCCTCGTCATCATCGTCGCCCCAGCCGAGGTGATGTCCATGATAGTGCTCGTAGGGGATACCTAGATGAGCAGCAAACTCATCATAGGTGAGCGTCCTGTATACTCCACCCAGATAGAAGGTAGCAACCTTCTGGCCTTGCCTCCTCTTGTGCTCATCCAGATCAAAGGTCGCCCAGAACTCCTGAAAGGCGATGTCTGGGAAGTCGGCAGCTATGGTGGTTAGCTCTAGGAGGCCGGCCGGTGCTAGGGCGTCATGCACGGTCCGGTGGTAGTCCTCGTCGTGCTCGCTGAGGGACTCCATGGAAAGAGGGCGTACCTTAGCTCCCCGAACATGCTCGATCTTCTGGAAGCACTCGAAGTAGAAGTCAGGTAGACGAGCGATAGTGCGATGGTACCCATCCCGGGAGGTAATGCTGGAGGAGGGCCCTGAACGACGGGTGTGACGGGAGCGGGGGCTCTGGAGCTCGAGGCGGCATCAAGTCGTGCCTTGGTCCTGCGCTCATAAGTGGTGTTCCTAAAACCAGTTGGAAACCAGATCAGTCAAACTTAAAACCCTACCCCACACTTAGTAGAAAAACTCAATTTCACAAAGAAATGAGGAAAACCGAGTGGTGGTAAGCAAAGCAGAGTAACCGGTAATCATAGACAATAAAATACATGCTTAGGAACAGCCAGAATTGGATAAGCACAATCAGAGTTCAAAGAGTCAAACCGACATTCAGAAAGTCAACACTATAGCATAATGAACCCTAATCATGGCAAGACTATCACAAAGCGGAGAATGACGGTAAAATATGATCTCAGATGACAAACACAATAATCTGAACGAGAATGAACACATACGGCAACCAAATGATCAAAAACAGTTCATGGTCAAACCGACATTTCTCACAAGTCAACATCACAAAGAATCAATCGTATGCATAACAACACATGATCAAATGATATAAAAATTAAGCACGAAACTCCCTAAGCATGCTAGAACAGTTCAACAAGTTCAGCTAACCTAGTTCACACGAAATCAGTCGGCACGCAAATCGAGGCAAACCGAAAAGTCAACTGAAAGTCAACCCCGACGAAATTCAGCAATCAATATGTCAAAAGATTTGTAATGAAAAGTTCTACAACTTACCTTGAAGCCATGGATGCTAAAAACGAACGGTTTGGGAGAAATCGGTGAAAAACTCTGAAAACAAGGGTTTGGGTGAACTAGAGTTGTAGAGCTCCGATTCGAACGTTCTAGGGCTCAAAATGATCGGAATAGGACAGGGAAGAGAGCGGTGGCGGTCGGAGACGGCGGCTATCGGAAATGGTGGCGGCGGCAAAAATATGGTGGGCGGCGGTCGGCGTTTGAGAAAACAGGGGAGGTTTTGGGTTTGGTTCGAAAATGAAAGAAGGAAAAGAGAGAAGGTAAAATCCGGATTTTAAAGTGAAAATTTGGGTGATTTTCAAAGCTATTTTCGGCGAAAATAGTAATGAGTTTTCGCCGAAATTGTATGTTCAAATGCACTGCCGGTTTTCAAAGAGCATTTCACCAAAAATGCCAATTGTTTTTCACCGAAAACGTGAAACAGGAAGGGTCGGAAAACTCAATTGGATTTCAAAGGGGATTTTCGCCGAAAATAATGAGTTTTTTCGTCGAAAATATTGAACTCTACGTTTGAAAATATTTTCGCAATCCTGACAAACTTCAGAAAATCACAGTTAAATCCACAAAAATCGGAAAGACCTCAATCGACTTGCAAACGACACTACGACACACAGACTACACATGAAAAATAAGAACACAAACAAACTGACACTTTTGGCTCCCCCGAACCGACTCTAAAACACTAAGGTTGACACAAAATTAAAACGGACTCCAGCCGTGGGTTGCCTCCCACGAAGCGCTCTTTTATTAACGTCCTTGAGCCGGATGATACCTGGACGGTATTAGGAGACATCCCAACTCAGATTCTCCTTAATGCTAGCATCGGAGTTCATAAAGTAGAGCTTCGGGGTTTCTCCGGTGAGCATGAATTTCTTCCCGTTCGCGTGTAAGAGCTTGGTTCGTCCATCGGGAAGGTGGCTAGTGATCTTGAATGGTCTGAACAGTTCCGTCAAAGGATCGTCTTCCACAAGGAAGACAGTGGATGGAACGAGAACGATCGGTTCCTTCTTTACTTTAATCTCCGGCTTGATATCATCAGGATCGGTGATCGTCAGTATTTCCTTAGGAGATGCTTTTGGCTTCTCCCTCCATACTTGTTCCGGCGCCGGTTTCTCGGAACGAATTGGTGGTGTAGCTAGCTCAGTGGAAGGTGGCGGAGCTTTTTGGTTTCCAAACCATTTGAGTTTGCTTCTTCTTATGATTCTTCCTCCTTGACTTGCCAGACTCCTTGCTTGGTGGTTTAGAAGAGGCTTGCAGTTCCTTCTTTTTTGACGCTTTTGAGGAACAGGTTTTTGTTTCTGCTTGATAACCTGTCCAACACCTGCAGTAGCAACAGATCTAGGCACACTAGAAGGGACATCAGTAACGGAGTTGACCGGAGTCAACTCCACAGTTTCAACAACTAAACAATTGAATTCTACATTCTTAGGGTTATATTTCATTCCGTCTTTAAGGCGGAACGTTATCGTGTCTTTACCAACCCTCAAAGTCAAAGAACCATTTGGAACGTTAATATTCATTCCAGTAGTAGCCATGAAAGGTCGTCCTATGAGAATGGTAGAATCATCCTCACTAGTGTCAATGATAACAAAGTCAGCTAAGAACGTGAAAGGATAACATTTAGTAACAACATCTTTAATCTCTCCCTTAGGGGTTTTAAGTGATCTATCAGCAAAGATAAGTTGCATACTAGGCGGTTCAAGTTCTCCTAGATTCAATTCTTCAAATAAGCTCGCAGGCATAACATTAACAAATGCACCAAGATCAACCAAACAACGCTCTATCTCAACATCATTAATGACAAGAGGTAGAGTGAAAGAACCAGGGTCAGAACACTTAGCTGGATATGGAGAGGAAGGTTTCTTGATACGAATGTTAAGATATCCTTCTTTATTCCCCTTCATGCCAGTCTCGATCCTTGCATTTGGCAGCAATGCTCTTGGAAAAGGAGGCTTCACGACGTACGATGCAAGAGGAGGATCATCCTCCTTAGGCGTCGGTTTCTGTTCTTCCTCTTCCTTTTGAGATTCAGCGATCCTGCGCAAAACAGAACAAGCATCAGCAGATAGACTTATAAATTTTCAGGCGGTTACCATCTTGGCTTGCTCCTTTCTCGGATTCGGCTCTGTCTGGCTCGGAAGTTGGCCAAATGGTCGACCGAATGCCAGCATGCTCGAGATGTTGTTCACAGCTTGCTCAATTCTTTGGCCGGCGGCTATCTGTTCTTGATTGAGAAGAGCTTGAGCTTTAAACTGACTGTCATGATCATCGAGTCTGGTGATGATCTGGCTAAGCTTCCTGTCCAGGTCACTAACGTTGTTTTCTCTCTGATGTTGCTGCCCTGGATAGGTGTTATTCAAGTATTGGTTCTGGCGGTTGCCAGGTGCAGTTCCATAGTTGCCCGGATTTCGATGCGGCGGCTGGTAGACACCTGCCGGCAGATGGTTAGGTTTCTGATCCTGAGCTGGACCAACTGGGCGGTTATTCTGGTTCTGCTTATGGTTGGCGCCATTATTGTAGGGAGGTCTGTCTTGATAGTTCCCTTGCTGCCTGTAGTTGCGGTAGCCAGCATAACCATTCTGATTATTAACGAAGCCTTGTTGAATGAAATTTACCTCTTCGGCAGACCAGACTTCTGCCTTACCAAAATTCTAACAACGGCCTCCGTTATGTGCAGCAAGCTGCACACCATTCGCAATTGGCAACGTAGACAGAAGCTGCCGGCGGTTTGATTGGTGTGGTAGACTTCTTCAAATGCTTCTCTACTTCTGCCTTGATAGCCACTTCGAGATCTAGCTTGCTCCTTGATCCTTCATATTGTCATTCCCAGTTCCTTGACTTGGAAGCACAGTTTGCGAAGTGAAGAAGAGCAGCTTCAGGTGTAAGTGTAGTGCAATCTCCTTCAGCTAGAGAATTGACCCACTTGGCAGATTCTTCTCGAAGTCCTCGAGCAAAGATTTTAGCTAACTGCCTCTGCTCGAATCCATGATGCGGACAGTTGTAGAGAACTTCTTGGAATCGATTCCAAGTATCATATAAGCTTTCTCCTTCTTTCTGGGAGAATCTGGCAATGCTGTCCTTGATGGCAGTTTTTTCTGGCTGGCGGGAAGTATTCTTCAACGAAGTCCTGAGCCAGAGTATCCCAATTAGTGTAGTAGCCAGGTGGTTTGCCAGTAAGCCTCCTCTTAGCAGGGCCTTTCAGAGAGAACGAGAAAGCTCTCAGACAAAGAGTATTTTTGTCGAGGTTTCCGTTCTTGAAAGTGCTGCAGAGATCAAGGAAGTCTGCAAGATGAGTGCACGGATTGTCTAGGGGCCTGCCTTCAAATTGTAGATCCCTAGAGCTCATGGTCAAGAATGGAATCTTGATCTCATAGTCAGGATCTCCTTCAATCCGCGGAACGGCAATGGCAGATCGAACGCTAGTCGTGCTCGACTTGTGATAGTCTGCAAGACTCTTCTGTGCAGGTGGTGGTGGTGGTAGTTCTCCATTTGGTGGTGGTGGTGGTGGTAACTGATCGTCCATGGTAGGAGATGGAGAAGGTGAAAGTGATGCGGTGTATGAAGCGGATGAAGATGACGGTGAAGACGGAGATGAGGAACTCTCCTTCAGTTCCTCGATCTTGATCGGGAGTGACGAGTGGATTGGATCTGCCTCTCCTCAAAATCTGTGATCGTAGAGGTGGAGCAGAACTGCCTGGTTTCTCTATACTCTTAGCCTGTTCGGTTTGAGAGCGAGTCCAAGGACGGTGAGGCATACACCTGTAAACCTATAGATAACAAAGACAAACAAAACCAGTGTAAAATCGAAGTGGATGGAAAGGTGAAAGATGGGAAAATAGAAGAATAAATTGCCAGTTCTTCTTTCAAACAATCAAAGAAGTTCCCCGGCAACGGCGCCAATTTGGTGAACTCCTAAAATCGTTGTTCGGGTTCAACCAAATAACTAAAAAGCTAACAAGCTAGGGTAGATCGTATTCCACGGGCCTTCTATGATTGACTACTCCAAAAACTAGCAAAATACTCGAATGTAAGCACTTCATGCGTGGTGTGAGTTCCACGACTTCTAATTCTAAGAAATGCAGAGAAATTTAAAAATTAAACTAAAGGAGATTGGAAATTAGGGTTGAAAACAAAGATGACAGACGAACTTAGACTTTGAATCCCCCTTCGTTCCCCAGAGCATTAGCAATCAACAGATCAGCGGATTTCGATTCTCATTCAATCAATTACTAAGACACCACCATAACTCCTTACCCTTAGGTTTAAGACCGGCGAACGTTCGCTCTATCCGTTCTAACTACCAAGATTAATTAGCCGCTCGGGTACGGTCGCCTGTCGCAACGACTTAACTTAACTGGTGCAATTACTAACGATTTATGAGTTACTCTTGCAGTGGATTAACCCTAACCGGTTCCTACGAAAGGCACGCTCCAATTATAAGGTTAATTGTTCAATTCGATGTTCTAAAGTAAGGCGAGCGTTCGCTTCTATCCTTAGCTTAACAAGAATCTAATCTAGGTGATCAATCCAGACAAGAAACATGAACAATGAAGAACAAATCAAACATGAAAGAGAAACTGATTGAACTTCAAATCTAATCACCGCCGATTCGTGACCGCTTTAAAGTCCTGGGTCACTTAGGGTTCATCTAGTCTAAGCTCTAACGAGTTTAGCTACTCATGTTTATCACAAAAGAATCAAAAACAAAGAAAGAGTTCATCATCCAGAGGAAGAACAGAATATAATCTGAAAAACCTAATTAAGACGACTCTGACAGACTTCGATCTTCGGTAAACCGCAATCCTAGCTCCGAGTCTCCGAGGTGGAAGGGATGGCGTCACGATCTCTTTTCGGCTCTTTGAACTCTAACTCTTCGCTCCAGAACTTCAGAGAATTCTTGGAATTGTGATTATGAAAGTATGTTATGAGGTCTCTTTTTATTTGGGCCGCCGGTTAAGTATTTATACTTATCCCTAATTCAGCCGGATTTCTTCTATTATTTTCGCCGAAAATACCTTACTATTTTTGCCGAAAATAATCGTGTAAATGGACGTCCTTTGGCTGAATTCTCCTGTAATTTTCGCTTTGGCCAAAAACTTCCTTCAGTTGGCCTTAGTTGATTTGTGCTGATATTTTCGCCGAAAATACTAGGGTATTTTCGGCGAAAATTCCTTTGTAAACCGGGCAGGAATTTTCTGAACTTGATTGGCTCCTTTGATCGATTCCGGTGCAATTCCTCGAGGTTCCAACGCCTTAGACATGACCTTGGCTACTTTATATGACGGCAAAAACCTGTGCTAACACAAAAACACTAGAAAACCATCAAATAGACCCGAAACGGGCCAAAGTAACACAGATGGCACGAGATAGGGCAATTGGTTGAATATTCGCTATTCTATCCTAAAAACCATGTCTTAAGCAAAGAAATGTCGCTTAAATGAGGCTGATAATCACGTCAAATCAAGTGTCATCAATTTCATAAACACGCGAGTGACCAAACACGAGAGGAAAGAAAAAGAGTAAAAGTGAGTGTAGATTATCGATAGAAGAGAGATTCGCGAGGCCATCTTGTTACTAAAGTTTGTTTTTCTTGGGCTACGATTCGGGACGAATCTTCTTAAAGAATGAGGGAATGACGTGATTGTAGGTGCGACATAAAAAAACATCAAATGTTGGATTAAAAGGTGGATCTAAGCCTCCTTAAGTTATTTGGACCCAAAGAAACTAGCTCTTCTTGTTGTTGAAGGAAAAGTCAATCTGCCCCGTTTCACTAAAGCGAACATAACTAAAGCTACAGAAGCCCAAACGATGCAAGGTCAAGTGCATTAGTAATCTAAGGAGACGGTCTTTCCAAGGATAGCTTATTTGCTTCTAGATTCATCCAGAAGAGGGAGTTATGACATTTTGAAGTGACAACAAGCTTTTACACGGATTTTGATTCCTCTTTAGTTTAGAACTCTTAGTTTATTTATTCCTTTTTAGTTTATGAATTTTTAATTGTATTAGTAGTAGTTTCATAGAAGGACACGGAGAAGGCCTAGGCTGAACCTAATATTATATATATGATCTACTGTTTCACAACCCCCCTTGATTAAAGATGATTATTTCATAGCATTCGTTCTTTGTTCCTTCTAGCTTTAGCATGTAGTTGCTTAGCTCTTAGGCCTAGGTTTATCATAGTTCAAGGTCAACACCCTTGTCTTCGTTGCACCATTCAGCTCTGGACACTTAGGGTTCCTGGTTGTATACAACCAGCGGGTCTAAGTACTCTCCACCGGATATAAGCTCAACTCATTGTTCCTGTTCACTCAACTTACGGTATTAGGGTCATCTGCCCACGGTTGTAGTGGTTCATGTCACCATGAAGCTCTAGAAAGGATACCGGGTCTGTTCGATTATTCAATGATCAGATTAGGGCTTAGTAGGTCGACGACATCTCTCGAGTCACATATTGGACGAGATCAGCATCAGTCACGGGTTGGCCTAATGCCTGTAGCCTATTCGCTATGGTTTTTTCTTTTTTTGTAAGTAATCAGCAAAAATATCAGTAGATAAACGTAAATCAAGCAGTTGGTTTTTCAAAGACCTGATTTGGGATGGACTCCCGGATCCGAAGGGTGTGGCAAGAGACGTCCACGCTTCTCGAGCTGTCTAAACTCCCGGATCCAACCAAGGATGAGTTTTCCTGGTGATACCACTTTGTGTAGGCGGCGGAGAGAGAACTTTCATCCTTCATGCGCTCCGGTGCAACCGAGGAGCTGTCCACATGGCAGACCAAATTGTAACCTGTGAGGAAGGGTTAGATTTGCATCTTCCATAAAATGTAGTTACTTGCATCGAGCTTCACTTCGAGTTAAGCCGGCGGAGCCGGTAGCTGCTGAGGGTTGGCGACAACCATTTGAGGAAGGCGGCGACGGCTGTTTAGAGATTTAGGGTTTAAGAGGTGGCGATAGGTTTTGAGAAGAAGGTAGGGTTTTTTAGCTTGGTTGGTCGGACAAAAATGAGGGTGAGGAAATTATTCGGAGGCTCTGATACCATGTAAAGGTTGGTTGGAATATTTACCCACACCCAACCGTGTGCATATACTTGTATATTTATGATGGAAATTGTTACAAGAATATATGATGATAAATACAAAGGGAAAAAATCTAATTATTATTGCAATCTTTATCACTCTACTCTCATTCAATGACATTGAGATCATATATTATGTGATGTTCGAATAACATAAGATTTCAAGTTATTTTATTTGAGCATATTGAAGAAAAATTAATGGGTTACATGGTTTTTGAATATCGATATGATCTTCATGTTGGTTAATCATAAATTGGGCACATGTGGCAATACAACTACTTGATGGTTTGTGAAATAAACTATAAAGCCACATCATTATTTATAGTCATGATCATGTAGATCATGCGTAATGCATATATCGAGCTGTGAGAGGACTACATTAAAAAAGCTTCAAGAATATGTGTTTGACCAAATTATTTTTCCAACATGAATTTCAAGATACTAGTGAAATAATTATTGGTAAGTGTGATCAACTAGCAATATAACATATTTGTTCACAAAGGTATTTCATACAACAAGATTTTTTATAACATTGAACTTCAAAGATTGAATGATTTTGAGTCATGTAGGATTATATGGGCCGTATGGCCCATACGATAATAGTCTATGTAATAGAAGTAACCCTAAACATATATAAGTAAGGCAGCAGCCACACAAAAAAACTAGAGCTCTATTCATCTTCTTCATTCTACGTCTTCTCCCTATACTCTTCTCAATTTTCTCATGGTATCAGAGCTGAGATCCTTGCATTTCTGTTATCTATAAACTATCAGCACGATGGTTGACGAAGACAATAAGATCGAAGCTGCAACAAGCAGTTTGATTGTGGACATCCACTCTCTGTATCATCTTCACGTCTCGGATCATCCAGGCCAAGTTTTCATTCCTGATCTTCTCCATGACACAAACTATGGAGAATGGTCTAGTGACATGGCAGAATTACTGTTCGCCAAGAATAAAATTGGGTTTGCGGAAAAATCCCTCCCGAAGCCAGATGACAATGACAAAGAACTGCCATATTGGCAGCGGTGCGATGCCCTCGTTAGGGGTTGGTTGAAATCGCCGATGATGATGGAGCTCCGTAACAGCGTGGGCTATGCGATGACGGCTGCTCAGATTTGGGAAGACCTCAAGGACAGGTTTGGGCGAGGCAGTGCCCCTCAAGCATACGATCTACTTGACCTCTTTGTCTTTTATGACAAGTTGATTTAGGCGTCTCAGCTTACTACACGAAACAACGGGCGTTGTGGGATGAGATTCAGGCGATAGCTCCTCTCCACGTTCACTACAAAAAATCGGGCGTTTAGCGTCGGTCGAAACCGCGCTAAATTATTTAGCGTCGGTTAAAAAAGACGCGAAATGTGGCGACGCTAAATTTTAGCGTCGGTTCTTTCGCGACCGACGCTAAAATAAACCACAACCGACGCTAATAATGGGTTGACCGAATGGGTGGCTGACCAACCCAATTTTTCTTTTTTTGTTTTCAATTTTTATATTCGTTTTTTATATTCGATTTTTATTTTTATTTTTATTTTCGTTTTATATTTTCATTTTTTATTTTCGTTTTTCAATTTCAGGTAGATCTAGTTTTTTACATCCTCTACTCCGATCTGGATTTTTTTCGTCCTCAGCTACTAGATCTAGACATAGATCTATAGATCTGGGTTAAATTGTAGATCTGAGGAGGAGGAGGAGGAGGAGCCTTGGAAGAGGTTACAGGGGAGGAGGATGAGGAGGAGTGAGGAGGAGGAGCGAGGAGGAGAGGATGAGGTGAGGAGGAGGAGGAGAGTGAGGAGAATGAGAGATGAGGGTTTGAGGAGGAGAGGGAGAAGGAGGTTTTGAAGAGGAGGAGGAGGGTTTGAAGAGAGGAGGAGGAGGAGGAGTTGGGTTTGAGGAGGAGGAGGGTTTGAAGAGAGGAGGAGGAGGAGGAGGGTTTGAGGAGGAGGAGGGTTGAAGGAGGAGGAGAGGGTTGGAGGAGGAGGAGAGAGGGGGTGGTTGTTCGGATAATTTCAGGAGAGAGAAGAGAGGATTGAGAGAGTTTGAGATTAGGGTTAGGATGCCAGCTGAGAGAGGAACCGAGAGTTTAAATAGGTACGCGTTTTAGCGTCGGTCGATGAGCGACGCTAAATCATGTCGGCGAGCGACGCTAAATCTGATTTTGGGCAAGGGCTCCATTTCTGACCCAAAACTGGATTTAGCGTTGGTCGACGAGCGACGCTAAATCATGTCGGCGAGCGACGCTAAATCTGATTTTGGGCAAGGGCTCCGTTTCTGACTCAAAACTGGATTTAGCGTCGGTTTTTAGTAGAATTTAGCGTCGGTCGGTTGTCGACCGACGCTAAACGCCGGTCAAACGCGAGTCAACATTTTAGCGTCGGTCGTTTTAGCGACCGACGCTAAAGTCTTTCGTTGTAAGCGACGCTAAATCCTCTCTTTTTTTGTAGTGGTTGCTCTTGCAATGGTTGCACTTGTGGTGTGCAGAAGGCCATACGGGATGCAGCAAACAAGGAGCATTTGTATGCCTTTTTAATAGGGCTGAATGATACTTACTCCGGGTTCAAATCTCATATTCTCAGCCTACAACCGGTGCCTTCCATCTCGCAAGCATATCATCTAATTGCGGCAGACGAAGAACAACGACAGATTAGCGCCGCTCTAAAGCCGTTTCAGGAGTTAGCGGCTCTACAAGTGACCACAGGTGGTCATTCAATTTCCTGCTAGGCACGGGGAAAAGGAGGAGATGCGGACGATCGCAAGAAACTACCACGATGCCCAAAGTGTCAACGAACCGCCATACTCGCGAAGAATGTTTCGAGGTAATTGGCTATCCGGACTGGTGGAGAGGAAGCACAGACAAAGGAGATTCAGTTGATCGGCGTCGATCCAATCCTCTAGCAGCTCAAGCAGTTGTTAGCTTACCACATGGACTGGCCATGAAGCAGGTGGAGAAACTATTGGCTCTTCTCGGGACCACTAAGCCATCGTCATCAGATCAGTGTAACCCTACAAATATGTCTGGTAACACCCATCAAAAACCTTGGATTTTCAACAGTGCTTGTACGGATCATATTGCTTATGATTCGAATAAATTGTTATCCCTAAGTTCTACTAGTGATATGTCGGCTGTTCGCATCCCTAATGGTTTGAAAGTAGCGGTCAAGGGGATAGGGAGAGCTTGTTTAGGGTCTTCCCTTGAACTCACTGGAGCCTTATACGTCCCTGACTTCCAATGCAATCTGATTTCCATTAGCAAGCTGACTCGAACCACAATTGTGCAGTGACATGTTTCTTTGATTTCTTTGTGGTACAGGACTTACTAACGAAGAGCTTGATTGGGAGGGGAGTCTCCGTGACGGGCTATACTATTGGGATGAGGATGTGTCGGTGTCACGGTTAGCGCTTACAACATCTCAGGATCACGTAAGTTCAGATGTCTAGCATAGGCGATTGGGACATACGTCTTTTGAGAAGCAACATGACATGTTTATTAAGGCTAGCATTGATTCTTGTAATAAAGTGGGAACGTGCGACATTTGTATCCGTGCAAAACAGAAAAGGTTACCTTTTCCCTCCAGTTCAATAAAGACCTGATCCTGTTTTGAGTTAATTGATGTTGATATTTGGGGAGATTATCGGACGCCATCCCTAACTGGCGCACGATACTTCTTGACGATTGTTGATGATTATAGTAGAGCGGTGTGGGTTTATCTAATGCATCACAAGTATGATGTCGGCACCATCCTTCCTATGTTCTGCACCATGGCCCGCACACAGTTTGAGAAATCGGTTAAGCGGATCCAAGCGGACAATGGGCTTGAATTTCGTTCTGATACCATTCGTCAATACTATGGAAAACATGGTATATTACTTGAAACATCTTGTATAGACACGCCCCAACAAAATGGTGTAGTTGAGAGGAAACATCGACATCTTCTTGAAGTCGCTAGAGCTCTACGATTTCAAGCTAGTTTGCCTATTCATTTTTGGGGAGAGTGTGTCCTTGCTGCTACTTATATCATCAACCATATTCCAGCGAAACCGTTACACAATGCCACACCATACTCGCTTCTACTAAACAAGACGCCTAGTTACAAGTATATGCGAGTACTTGGTTGTCTCGCCTATGCACATGATAATCACAAAGGGAAAGACAAATTCAGTGATCAAGCAAGTGTTTTCATTGGATATCCGAACGGGTAGAAGGATTATCTCATTTATGATCTTGCCTCCAAATAAGTCACCACATCTCGTGATGTTATCTTCGATGAAGGTCAATTCCCATTCCTTTCAGAACAACCTCTGGATGTCATCAGAATCTCTCTGCAAACTGAGGTTATTGCAGAGTGTGATCTGATGGTCACACCTCAGCCCGACACAATGGTTGACCCAACGACAATACTTGATCCTTCTGCTCCACCAGTTGACCAAGCTACTTCTACAGAAGTGATTCCAACACAAGAGTTGAGGAGAGCACGCGCGTTCGTCAGTTGCCTACCGTGCTAGCCGATTACGACACATCCTCCATTCCTCAATCAATCCTAGCCACGGATCCCTCCCTCTCATCAAGCTCAACTGAGGTATATCCATTGGCCCACTTTGTTAATTATGAGATTTTGTCGGCTAATCATGCAGCTTTTCTCTCGGCCATGACTGTCGAAGATGAACCATTGCACTACAAGCAGGCTGCTGTTCATACTCATTGGTGTGACACCATGCAAAAGGAGGTTAGAGCCTTGGAAGCCAATGGAACTTGGGAACTAGCTGAGTTACCGCCAGGGAAGAAAGCGGTCTCGTCAAAATGGGTTTATAAAATCAAATTTAAACCCACCGGTGAAATCGAGCGATATAAGGCGCGTCTTGTGGCAAGGGGTTTTACTCAGATTCCCGGTGTTGATTTCCATGAGACTTTTGTTCCAGTAGCAAAGCTTGTCACTGTTCGTTGCTTGATAGCCGTGGCAACGACGCGACATTCGACCATGCACCAGCTCGATGTGAATAATGCTTTCCTCCATGGTGACCTCCACGTGGAAGTTTATATGAAGATACCTGAAGGGTTTGCTAAAGTGGGAGACACACGAGTTTGTCACTTGTGTAAGTTGATTTATGGGTTGAAGCAAGCTTCACGGAATTGGCACGCTAAATTCACTAGCGCGTTGGTGGTTCTTGGGTTTCATTCGTCACTGGTTGATCACTCATTAAACATTTTCCCTCGACGTGAGTCATATGTTGCTGCTCTCATCTATGTGGATGATGTGGTAAATACAGGATATGATGAGGAATTCATCGCAGTAGTTAAGCGGCATTTGGATGCCGAATTCAATATTAAAGACCTCGGCCCTCTTAAATATTTTTTTGGGGATTGAGGTCGCATGGACGACAGGAGAAGTGACCCTCAATCAACGTAAGTACGCTTTGGACATTCTTCGGGATAGCAATATGGAGAATTCAAAGCCGACCTTGTTCCCTAATGAGCAACACCACAATTTGGACAAAGCAGATCAACCAACCGATGATGATCAAGGCCAATTCCGACGGACCATTGGACGTCTCCTTTATTTGACGATCACTCGATCAGACATCCAATATGCAGTTAGCTATCTCTGTCAGTTTGTTGAGTCACCAAAGCTGGAGCATTTCGTTGCACTTAAGCGAGTTCTTCGCTACATAAAGAGTGCACCAGGTCAAGGATTACATTTTCCAAAGAGCAACAACTTGGTATTGACAGCCTATTGTGATGCAGATTGGGAGGGTGTAGTCTCACACGTCGTTCGACTACATGATATTTTATCACACTCGGAAACGCATCAATCTTTTGGAGAACAAAGGAGCAGAGCGTTGTTTCGCGCTCATCGATGGAAGCGGAATATCGCGCGATGGCCACAACAGTTAGCGAGGTAATTTGGCTACGACACCTTCTTACAGCACTAGGCGCCCTGTCCACCTCGCCAACAACCTTGTTTTGCGATAACCAAGCGGCTCTACACATTGCTTCTAACCCGGTCTTCCACAAGCGCACTAAACACGTGGAGATGGACTGCCACTTTGTTCGAGAGAAGGTGTTGTCTTGCGAGATTGCGCCACAAAAGATTAGTTCAAAAGATCAACTGGCTGACCTATTTACTAAGGCATTTGGACAAGATCGTTTGCATTACTTGATTCGCAAGCTTGGCGTTCACAACATCCACACGCAAGCTTGAGGAGGAGTGTAGGATTATATGGGCCATATGGCCCATACGATAATAGTCTATGTAATAGAAGTAACCCTAAACATATATAAGTACGGCAGCAACCACACAGTAAAACTAGAGCTCTATTCATCTTCTTCATTCTACGTCTTCTCCCTATACTCTTCTCAATTTTCTCAAGTCATACTATCATGAGGGAGAGTTAGTACACACAACATTCTTTTTCCCTTAACCATGATTTTTCTATTAAGGTTTTTTTAAACGAGGCAATATGTGATTACGTATTATAAAAATAATATACTATTTTCCCTATAGAAGTATAGTTCTTCTATTAATATTTTTCTTTGTAAATTTTTAACTAATCGATATTCAAGGGGGAGTGTTATGAATGATATTCTACTGTAGTGAATGTCCATAATTCCCATAGGATATACCTTAACACTGATAATAAGAATCCATATATTTCATGACCCATTATTCTCTCAATTCATGTGTAATTATATTAGAATATATGAGTTATGTATTATGTGCCTATAAATAAGACACATCATTGTATCGATTATGAGATGAATATAAGAAGAAGCAATTCTCACACTTTTTTCTCTTGTTTTTATCTCTACCTTTTCTACTATTATTTTTTGTGTTATTCATAGAACCATCTTCATAGTTGTCCATCAGTTTTTATAACAACATGCTAATTATTTTCATTTCTATTCAAACTTATAAACTTCTAATTATTATTTATTAAAACCCTTAAATATATATATATTTTTATAATCCACTTAACTTATTAGAGTTAACCCTTAATTACTTATAATAGGATATATTTCAAATTATGGTTAGAAATAAAGAAAGTAAGAAGTGGACGATGTTTTCAGGTGGTTTAGCTCTTTGGTGGGTTCATGGTTTGGATATCTCTATTATCAAAGGAACAAAGAATTACATTGCTATATTTTATTCTGATACTTCAAATTTTAATGCTACTTTCGTTTATGGAGCTCCACAAAGAGAAAATCGTCAGGAAGTGTGGACTGAGATAGTACAGAATCATCAACTCAACATTGATTACCCTTGGTGTTTAATTGGAGATTTTAATGGTGTTTGTTGCATTGAAGAAAAAGAAGGATCTAACCCTCCTGATTCTTCTACTATGAGGGGTTTCAATACTTTCATTCAAGATATGAGATTGCTTGAAGTGAAATCAGAAGGGACATGCTTCACTTGGTCAAATAATAATACTGTTGGAGGACTGATACGTCAAAGACTTGATAGAGTTCTTTGCAATGTTTCATGGCAAGATCTTTTCCCATATTTAAAGTTTCAGGTTTTTCCAATA
Organism: Linum lewisii; assembly: GCA_034768395.1. NCBI lineage: Eukaryota > Viridiplantae > Streptophyta > Magnoliopsida > Malpighiales > Linaceae > Linum > Linum lewisii. The sequence continues at coordinate 17,889,215 of CM068297.1, forward strand.
ACTCAATCTGATCATGCTCCTTTAAATTTGATTCCTCTTCCAATAATTTCAACAATCAGAGTTTGCAGAAGAAGTTTCAAATTTGAAGAGAGCTGGCTTTTAGAGCCAAGCTATAAAGCTCAAGTTGAAATGACTTGGAGATCTGATCTTTCTATTTCTGAGAATCTTCATCATTGTGCTACAGCTCTATCAGCTTGGAAGAGGAATGTAATTGGCAATAATAATCTTCATATTACACAGCTTCTTCAGGATCTAAACAATGTTGCTGCACTTCCTTCTACATCAGCTAATCTTCAAAGAATAGCATCTATTAATGATGATCTTGCTAGAAGATGGTCTATCCAAGAAACTTATTGGTCCCAACGTTCAAGGAATCAGTGGCTTCATTTAGGAGATCATAACACAAGTTTTTTCCATCGTTCAACTCTACAAAGAAGAAGTATTAATAACATTACTACTCTTAAGTTGGATGATGGTTCTTGGATAGAGAACAGAATGGATCTGTCAGCACACATTGTTAGCTTCTTTAGTAATCTTTTTACTGAACGTCTGGAGGTCATTGACTACTCTTTTCTGCAAAGTTTACCTTGTAAGGTGGATCATTATATGAATGCACAGCTTATCTCACCAGTAACTGATGCAGAAATCAAATGTGCTGTTAATTAGATGGGACCATCCAAAGCACCAGGCCCTGATGAATTTCTAGGACGTTTCTTTTAGGTTCATTGGAATCATATTTCTTCTACTTTCTGTTCAGAAATTAGATCTTTCTTCAACTGCTGTTCAGTTCAAGAAGCCTGGAATGATACATTCATAGCCTTAATCCCTAAAGTCAAGCATCCAGAAGCTGTGACACAGTTCAGGCCAATAGGTTTGGCAAACTTCAGAATGAAAGTCATATCAAAGATTATGACTACTCGCTTAAAACCTTACATCTCCAACATCATCTCAGAGCTACAATTTGCTTTTACTAGAAACCGTTGCATTCAGGATAATGTGGTTGTAGTTCATGAGGTAGTTCATAAGTTAAGAACAAGAAAGAAAGGGAAAAAGTATGACTTCTTGTTCAAAGTAGACATGTTGAAAGCTTTTGATAAAGTATCATGGGACTTTCGCTTTGCCACTCTTCAAGTAGTTCGTTTTCATTCAATTTGGATAAGCTGGATAAGAGCTCTTATCACCTCTGTGAGATTCAATGTCTTATTAAATGGCTCTCCAACAAAATGGTTTTATCCAACAAGGGGTCTTAGGCAAGGTGATCCCCTTTCTCCATATTTGTTCATCTTGGTTTCCAATATCCTCTCTTTCATGATACAACAGTCTGTTGGCCAAAGAAGAACAAAAGGATTAAGATTGAATAATTTTTTTCCAGTTCTACATCATATCCTATTTGCTGATGATACAATAATATTTGGCAGTGCAACTGTTCTTGAAGCAAAGAACATTCAGTTGATTTTAAATAGGTATTGCCATGTGCCTGGACAGGCCATCAATGTGTCTAAATCTTATATCCTTTTCTCAAGCAATACTCTTGCTATGATTAAAAATGGATTTGCTTCTGTTTTTGGTGTTGATTTAGCAATACCTATGTGGAACTATTTGGAAGTTCCAGCAGATTGGGGAGCAACTAAAAAGGACACATTTTGATATATGTTAGACAGATTAGCAACAATAGCTCAATCTTGGCAGTCTAATCTTCTAACTCATGCTGAAATCTTCTAACTCATGCTGAAAGATCAGTTATTGTTTTCTTGCTTCCTACTGCCTAAGCACATTCTGAAGAAAATGGATCAAATACTTATCAACTTCTGGTGGTCTGGTGATGCTTTAAATAGCAAATTACATTGGTTGGCAGCTGAAGAACTTCGTAAATCAATTCCAGAAGGTGGTCTTGGATTTAGAAGTTTCTATGACTTTAATTTAGCTTTCATAGCTAATTTAGCATGGATAATATTAACTCAACCAGAGTTATTATGGGTAAAGCTTGTAAAAGGTTTATATTTTCCTCGATCAGATTTTCTTCAAGTTAATAGACACCACAAATCTTCATGGATATGGTCAGGAGTAATGGAAGGCAGGAAAACTTTACTTCCTAGTTTAAGGAAGAATGTTGGAGATGGTAATACAACTTTTATTTCTGAAGCATGGATACTAGAAGCTACTGGTTTTAAGGCTTCTTGTTCTGCTGAATTCTCATCAACTAAGGTCTCAGATTACATTATCAATCCTCAGAGAATCTGGAATGTTGAAAAACTCAGAACAGTTTTTCCAGAAACTGTTGTACAGCAGATTCTTTTGATACCTTTAGGACCAGATGGATATTCAGATCGACTGGTTTGGCATCTTGATTCCACTGGTAAGTTTTCAGTAAGAACTTGCTATCGACATCTCAGATCTATGTCATTACCTCATAATCAACCAGTTGATGAAAGTGCAAGAAATTTTTGGAAGTGGCTATGGCAATTAGATTTGCCACCAAAGATCATTTTCTTTCTTTGGCGTGTATGTAGAAATGCACTTCCAACTAAAGTAGCTTTGATAAGAAGGAGATGTGGTTCTTCAGCAGTATGCTTTAATTGTAATGAAGATGATGAAAGCTTGGAACATTTGTTATTCCACTGCCCTGTGAGCATGACATTCTGGCAAATGGTAATGCCTCACATTCATTGTCCTGCTTTCCATCATTCAGCTAAACATTGGTTCTCTAGCATTGCTGCTTCAAGTTCATAGGTTGTAGCAACTGAAATAGGATATACTCTTTGGTTTATTTGGAAGATGAGGAATGAGTTCCTATTTCAGCATATCTCTCCTTCATTAACAGATTTAGCATCAAGAAGATTACATTTGTTACAGCAATGGAGAACAAGTGTTACTCTTAGAAATAAGTTAGTTTTTAGCTCACACTTCCTCCAATAACAAATGCTCTATCTCCAACAGCCTATTCTTTTAAGGTTGTGTGTGATGGTGCTTATAAAGCTTCCATCCGGAAAGGAGCATACAGTATTATTCTTTATAATGCCGAGGGACATGTTGTTAATGGAAGAGCTCGAACCATGACTTATGCAGCACCTTTATGTGCTGAAGCTTTGGCAGTTCCTACTGCAGTTGATATGGCCAAGACGATTCCAGATGCTACAATTATTTACACTGACAGGCATATATTAACTAAGGCAATTTCTAGTTCTTAAGAGGACTGACCTTGGTCGATAGCAGGCACTTTGGCTTCAATTACTCGATTATTGTTCTGGAATCAGCAAGTCAGTATCATTCATGTACCAAGGTCTTCAGTTCAAGCAGCTCATCAAATAGCAGTTCAAGCAAGAGATGATTGTCTTCCAGCAGAATGGCTTTCTTTTTTGTAATATTGTTTTTGTTAACTGCTGATTTGTTTTGTTTTTCAACAGTCTTATGTTTGCTTGATCTGCACTTTAAGGGTGCTTATAATATAAGTTCTGGGATCCTGTTCCCACTTTCAAAAAAAAGTGACGATGTGTGGGATGTTTAAGTTTATTAAAAAGGGAAAATAAAAATCATAATAAATAAATCAGATACAATTAGGCTCCGGATTCGTTCCCAACTTTCAAAGGTTGGACCAGTCCAACCCCAATACCCGGAAGGGTAATTTCGATATATTGAAAAAATAGTCCTATCCTCTCCTCTGTTCGTCTTCTTTACTGGTCGCATCAGTCACCGTATCCGTTATCCCTCAACCACCAAATCCTCGTCACATCAGCCGTCAGTGGCTGCTATTCTCTCCGCTCCACCAACCTCGTCGCATCGGCTGCCACCCTTTCTTTCTCTTCCCCTTCCCAGATCTAGATCTGGTAACCCCACCATGCCGATACCCGTGCCTAGATCCGGAGCTCCACACCCAGGGTCGTCCTGAGATTTTGGAGGCCCTGTTCTAAATTTATTATTTGGCCCCGTTAAAATGAATAATTTAAATTCGATTTATTTGAGTTAACCTAAATTGACTTGTTTGGGGCGAATATGCTCATTGGTTTGAGCAATAATAATACTCATTTGCGATGGTATACACGTCCGACCCTTTGCCCCATACAAAAAAATTAAAAAATATGTAAAGTAAAATAATATATGAAATATAATTTAATATCATATCATATTTGTATATTTAATAATAGATTTAGATACAAACAAGATGATAATAAGAACAAAAAGACTACTTTAAAAAAATAATATTGATTTAGAACAAAAAAAGTAGTTTGCTTTTGTTAAAGATGGGGATTGAACCCTTGACCACTTACAAAAAAAAAAAGAGTTAAGCCACTAGACCATCACTACACTTATGTTCATGTTTGTAGATTTTATTTATAATTTCTGTCATAGGTATTTCTAGTTAACCCGAAATTGCCGTTGGGCTGACCAGCACACCCTCAGGGCCGGCCATGTCCACACCAAGCCGATGGATGAAGTCGGTGGTGTACGAAGCGTTGTGTATCGAGCTGCCAGTGGCGCTGTAGTACGGGAAGGCAAAGAAGGATTTCATACTGGAGAGCCACGAGGCAGCTTATAGGTGATAGAAGGCCACAATCGGCAAGATTCAATAGCCGATGGTGTTCTCCGACATGGGTTCTAACGGGAAGAGAGCACCCTTGATGGAGACGATGTTGACAGACGCTTGCCATTGAAGATTAATGTAATTAGAATAATGAGTAGGTTTATCGTCACCTCGCGTTCCGGCAAATTCCATGGTCGAAGCTTTGCCGAAATGCTATGCAAATTGGGGAAGAAGATAATAATCTAACATTTTAATCATTCAAGTTTTCTAGTTTACAGTTTGGTACTCCATCTTTATTCAATTAACAGAAAAATTTGTAACTTTTTATTTATTACAATGATTGCCCAAAGTAATTAGTTACCTATATAACATGCCATCAATAGAAAAAAAAATACGTAATTTCAGTTAACTGGTTAGATAACTATGTTAACATAAAAAATCCTATTACCTTGTAACTATATAATTTGGTCATCTAAAAACGTGTTAACTAGTTATCAACTAAAAACAGTGTTAACTAGTTATCTAATCATAATGTTATCTAGTTATCAAATAATCATGTTATCTAGTTATCAAATAATCTCGTTAACTAGTTATCCTATAATCTCGTTAACTAGTTACCCTATCACGATGTTAACAAAATAACTAGTTAGCAAGTAAAACAATTTGTTAACTAGTTATCTAAATCATAATGTTAACTAGTTAACTTGATTAGCTAAATAGTCACTAATAAAATGACGTGTTAACTAAATTTGATAACTAGTTAACTAATGTTGATAACAAGTTATCACCTAAATATGGTAACTAGTTAACTAGGCAAAAATAACATAACTAGTTAGATAACCTGTTAACAAAAAATCTCGTTAAAATTTTGATTATATGATTATTCGTTAACTAGTTATCAGGGTAAAATCTGTTAACAAGTTATCAAACAAAAAACGCTGTTAACTAGTTATCAGTTAAAAACCATGTTTAACCATGTTAACTAGTTAAAAAAAAGGTGTCAACTAGTTAACTCGATAAGTTATCTAGTTAACTAATTTTGATAACTAGTTATCATCTTAAAAAATGTTAATTAGTTATCTTAATCATGATGTTAACTTAACTCGATAAGTTATCTAGTTAACTAATTTTGATAACTAGTTATCAACTAAATTTTTTATTAACTAGTTATCTAAATCATGGTGTTATCTAGTTATCAAATAATCTCGTTAACTAGTTATCTCAATCACGATGTGAACAAAATAACTAGTTATCAAGTAAATAATTTGTTAACTAGTTATCTAAATTATGATGTTAACTAATTACTAATAAAATAACTAGTTAACATCAGAATAACCTGTTACTAAATTTTTTTTTTTTTGACTTAGATAGCTCCGTGAGGAGAATCAAGGTAGTAAGCTGTAAATTAACTACAATCTACCCAGGGAGTGAGGACTACCGGCAACACCCCTGTTACTAATTTTGATAGGGTTAATACACCTTTTTGCTCCTCAACTATGCAAAGTTAACAAACATGCCCTTTTACTATTTTCTAACCGATTTATCACCCACTACTTTGAAAAGTTTAACAAATATGCCCCTCCATTTATCTTTTCATCTATTTTTCGTCTAATGAGTTGATTATATGTGCTACTTCATATTATTTGTCCACAACATCGCTAATTGGGATGTCCACAAAGTGAAAATATTTAAATTAACAAGAAAAGATAAAGGAAAAGAACATTATAATCACTATTATGTACGGAAGTGTTTGCGGTATTCCTTTTTATTTTTCTTTCTAATTTAAATAATTTTCAATTGTGAACATTCCAATCAACGATAATGTGTACAAATAATATGACGTGACACGTGAAATCAACACATCGGATGGAAAATAGATGAAAAGTTAAATAGAGGGGCATATTTGTTAAACTTTTCAAAGTAGAGGGTGTTAAATCGGTTAGAAAATAGTAAATGGGTATGTTTGTTAACTTTGCATAGTAGAGGGGTAAAAAGGTGTATTAACCCATTTTGATAACTAGTTAACTAATGTTGATAACAAGTTATTACCTAAAATTGTTAACTAGTTAACTAGTTAAAAATAACATAACTAGTTAGATAAAATGTTAACAAAAAATCTCGTTAAAATTTTGATTATATAATTATTCGTTAACTAGTTATCAGATTAAAATATGTTAACAAGTTATTAACAAAAAACGTTGTTAACTAGTTATTAGTTTAAAAATCATGTTAACTAGTTATCCGTAAAAAAACCATGTTAACGACGTTGGATCTTGGGTTTGGCGGCCGGTTGCCGAAAAATTCACCGGTGCGGCGGTCGGGCGCCAGAGACTCGTCGGCGACAGTGGCTGGTCGACAGCCGGTCACCTGATAATATTAGTATTTAATTTAAATATAAAAAATAAATTATGTGTGTAAAGTCCTAAATATCCGTAACAATCTAAACCATTGGATTAGTCAAATAGTCAAAAGGTGATCGAATGGTTGAGAAAAGGTTGGAACACTTCCAACCCTTGGAAAGGGTTGGAGCCGGATCTAGCTCCATACAATTAAGGAGAGGGCTTGAAATAATACGCCTAAATTATAAATGCCAATAATATGTTTTAAATACTAATAATATATATAAGTTGTAATTATATTTATTATATGGAAAATATTCATTTGAATTTTATAGGATTAATACATCTTTTTTGCCCCTCTACTATGCAAAGTTAACAAACATACCCTTTTACTATTTTCTAACCGATTTAACACCCTCTACTTTGAAAATTTTAACAAATATGCCCTCCATTTATATTTTCATCTATTTTTCATCTAATGAGTTGACTATACGTGCTACGTCATATTATTTGTTCACAACATTGCTGATTGGGATGTCCACAAAAAGAAAATATTTAAATTAAAAAGAAAAGAAAAAAGAAAAGCATTATAATCACCATTATGTACGGAAGTGTTTGTGGTGTTCCTTTTTATTTTTCTTTATAATTTAAATAATTTTGGATTGTGAACATTCCAATCAGCGATAAGGTGCACAAATAATATGATGTGGCACGTATAATCAACACATCAGATGGAAAATAGATGAAAAATTAAACAGATGACATATTTGTTAAACGCTTCAAAGTAGATTGTGTTAAATTGATTAGAAAATAGTAAAAGAACATGTTTGTTAACTTTGCATAAATTTTTTTTTTAAACTTTTAACTTTACATAGTAAAGGAGCTTCTTTCCAGCAACAATGAGTTCACAGGCTGGAGCTTCAAGATGTTGGACTCCGACCAGTTGACGACCAAAAGGCTAATCATGGGGATTTTGTGGAGCCTTTGGGCAGAACGAAATCGTCGAGTGTGGCAAAGGGAGTCTCGGCCGGAAGAGTTGATTGTTAAAGCTGGTAGAGAACTTATGGAGGATTGGCAGATGGCGAGGGAACAACGGCGGCCGCCAAGAAACTTGGAGAGGAGAGTGAACTGTGACAAATGGCATGTCCCGATAGCTGGCATTGTGAAGGTGAATGTGGATGGGGCCTTATTTGAAGAGCAACGTAAGCATGGTGTGGGGGCTGTTATGCGGGGAAGTAACAGCGAGTTCCGAGGTATGATGCAAAACCTTTATGAAGGGACACCACCGCCAGAGGAAGTTGAAGCCATTGCTCTACGTGATGCTATTCAATGGGTGAAAAGGAGTGAGTTGCATGGGGTGGTTTTCGAGGTGGATAGTACGGTGGTGTGCCATGCAGCTAATGGAGGAGATGCTGGGCCCACGGAGCTTGGAAGGATCATGAGTACCTGTCGACGTGAACTTCAGACCTTACGTAATTCCACGGTGGTCGTTGTTAGGAGAAATAGTAATAGAGTTGCGCACGCTATTGCACGCAAATTTATTTACTCTACCCGAACCTTTTTGGGGGAGGGATCTCCGGATTGGTTATTAACTGTATTGGAGGACATTTGTTTGGTGGAGCATAATTAATATATGAAGTTGCTTTTGCGTCAAAAAAAAAGTAAAGGGGAAGAAATGTGTATTAACCCAATTTTTTATATATAACTTATCAATTTTAAAAAGCACAAAACACTATTATAAGCTATACAATATAGTTAGTTAGATCGCACAAAAACTAAATTAGATAGACTGTTCATGTATTTATTTTAATTTTAAATTCACACATTCTCCATGATCAAAATTAAAGCTTTCAACTATCTGTGTCCCACTCTTGAAAGGTCTATTATCATCTAGAGACTCGATATGACTTCCACAGATCCAATACCAGCAATAATGTAGACCATCATACATGTCAAGATAAGCATTTTAAACATTCTATGTTTCATGGTCAACTTAGATTATTTGGGCAATATTCATTTGCACGAGGAAATGTACTTTTAATGTACAAAAGGAAACCGTTCCAATGAGTCCTTGAAAATCATTCAAGAACTATAATATCATAATCAAGATTATAATCATTTCACATATCTCAATCTCCATATTAGTCAAGACATGTTGACTTTACAAGATATCTCACCATATCAAAACATGGATCATGACTATTTGTTTGTACATGAAATATGTATAAGAACTTGACCAAGAATTCATGGAACTAAATACTTCCCCATGAAGATCACAAACTTCAGTGAAGATCTCAATTGAATGAAAAATCACCTACAATGCACTAACATGCATACATGAGCTATAGAACAGGATATTTCACCATTATAAATAAAAAATGAAACTATGTACCTAAATAAATATTTTATCTTTTGAAACTGTACAAATATGAGTATTTTCGCCTAGGGTACAGGCGAAATCGCCCATGGACATTCGAATTCGCCTATGGCCTAGGCGAAATAGAGTTAATTCAGTCCAACCACCAAATAATTCCGTTGGCTGTGTAATAAATTTCGTCACCCCATCCATAGGCGAATTCGCCCCAGCCCCAGGCGAATTCGTCCCTACCCTAGGCGAAGTGAAGCTGATTGGGCGAATTCGCCTGGCAGCCCCTTAAAAAACCCTCCAGCCCCATTTCCCCACTCCCACACTCTTTATCAGACTAGGAATCGGTCCAAAACCGGGAAATCCTAGCTTGATTAGGGTTTCTTGTTCGGATGTACTTGACATCTTCTCTTCGTGTCCTGCATCATTGATGATCAGCCATCCTTCCTTGGATCAGGCTCAGGTGGTGGCCTGATCTTGACTCCTAGCATTGGCTTCCTCGGATCAGCATATGGGCTCCACTCTTTGATGCTTAGGCCATGCATTACTCTGGCTCGGTCCAGCTTCATCTTCTTTGTGCCACTCTTGTGTCCTCCTCCGAATCTGACTTAGCATGGTGGATGTTTGTCCGTGGGAACTAGGGAGTCCTTAAGGCTGAAGGATTCTTGAAAGGCACGACTGGATCTTTGGCTCGCCCTAATTGCTCGTCATACAGGCCTTGGCCAAGGGTGTGAGCCTGTGCCTGCCCAGCTTGGGGCCTTTAAGTTTCCTTACTTTTATGTCACTTTTATTGTTACACGGAGTTTGGTTTTCTGAGATGTACGTGTATGTCACTTTTGGATTCAGTGTTGTACTATTATGTTAATGTTGGGTAATGTTAGTGTTTATGAGAAATGTTTGGATAAATTAAAACTTGCAATTTATAACTTCCAACCACAATTCAAAGTCACTTTCATTATTCAACATATTTGTAGCTTCAAAGGGGAAATAACATAAACAACATAGACAACAATAGCACAAACAACAACACTAGGACGTCACCAGCACGTGGACATAACCAGACAGCTGTTTGTTCTCCTCCTTCAGTTCTCCAATGATTTTGTCCTTCTCCCTAATGATTTTGTCCTTCTCCTATTCGCAACATCCATGGCCTCCCGCACTCCAATTTTTCAAAACAACCACACTCATTGTCCTACAGAACTATAAAAAAAACATAAGCGGATTTTTAAATCTAGGAAAATGCACGAAATATAATCGTGGGACTCGTTCCACCTCCTTCTCACAAGGGCAGCCGAAATAGCATTCCATATCCCTCAGCCGAACAGATCTGGTTGCCCTTAAGTCGCACCAGTAGTTCACCACACTTTCCTCATACACGAACAAGTCCTCCTCCGGCTTCTTCAACTTGTACATTATCCTCTCAACTTCTGTAACTACACACAACAGTAATTAGTACAAAGCATTCGCAAGACTAATTAGTGTAAAGCATAAATTAGATGAGGTTAACACCACATAATTTCACTTACTCCTATTGCAGCTGGAGGAGCCCCTGGTGAAAGCCATATTTAGAGCTTCGTAGATGACAGTTGTTGGATACTAAATGCTTTGAAAAAGAGATGTGTGTTTGATTCATGGTGAAAGCGGGTTCTTATAGGGGTCGAAGTCACTGAGGGTGTAAACCCTGTCTAAGAGATTTTGCCCCGCACATGGGCGAATTCGCCTAGAAAGGGTTTACACCCTCAGCAATGGTTTTGTACACAATTCTTTAAGCGAACTGCATTCTCATTACTCTGAATCTCTTTTACATAGCTCTTTAAGAGTGATACTGATAAAATCTATTATTCATGGAACAATCACATATGAACACATTACAGAAAGAGTGCATTATTTCACGATCGGTTACTAGAAGACGCCCCGACACTTTAATTGGAACGCCTTGTGCATGTCCGCGCATTATGTCCCATGCGATCGCATGTCTTGCACTTACTTGGTCGACCCACCTCACTCCAATCCATCTCGTTCCTGATTCGAGTGTGTCGTGGATGACCCTTTTCATGGCGAAGATGAGGTTGCGGGATCACTGGTAGGCCGGTGTGTGGGATCCAATCTTTAGGACTCAATATTGGTTGGAAGGACACAACTGGAGACGAGGTAGAAAGGACTGGCATAATGGCGCCAGTTTTCACCCACGAACGTGCAACAAGCTACGGCGTGAAAGCACCGTATCTTATAGCACTAAAACTTCTCGCACGTGCAATTCCCCTTATGGTTTGAACGACATCAAACCGAACAACGTAGCTGTTACTACCGCTATGGTTCTGATTGTTACCTTGTACACTCCATTAGTCGCATCGTATGGCAGCACGTAGTGTGTGACAGAATGTGGCGTCCACTTAGAGGTGAATTTCTGATAGTACTCATCAACTCATTCCCCCATGCCAACATCGCAACATATTCTCCGCGTTGGTTGTGCCAATACCAGGGCCGGCCCCGAGGGTGTGCTGGTCAGCCCTACGGCACAGGGCCTTAAAATTTCGGGGGCCTCAAAAGTTCCGGGTTAACTAGAAACACCTAAGACATATATTATAAATACAATATGCAAAGATAAACATAAATTTAGTGATGATCTAGTGGCTTAATTGTTTGTTTTATTCTAGTTGGTCAAGGGTTCAATCCCCATCTTTGATAAAATTAAACTAATCTTTTAGTTCAAATCAATATTGTTTATTTTTTAACGTAGTCTTTCTATTCTTATTATCATCTTGTTTTATCTAAATTTATTATTAATGACAATGTGTTTGGGTCAAGGTGAGTATCTTAAAGCTCACTTTATGGAAGGTCGGGTCCGAGAAGGAAATTATTTACCGGGCATAGGGTCGGACATGCATATCATCATGAATGGGTATTATTATTGTCTCAACCCAATGCTTATACCCGCTCCAAACAAATAAAGTTAGGTTAACCCAAACAAATCAAATTTAAATTATCATTTGTAACAGGGCCTTTGGAATTCACGAGACGGCCCTGGCCAATACTTAACAAACGTTGCACACCCTTTAGTACTCCGTTGACGCATTCTTGTGCGTTAGTCGTCATGGTTCCCCACTGAGCGCTGCCACCCTCAATGTTGTCGCAGGCCATGCTCCATAACATTTTATCCTCGTTCACCCATTTGTATATTTTGTTCATCATGGATCACCAACCATCACTCCTTCTTCGCCTCAAACTTCCGCACATTCTCTTCCAAGCATACAAGAAGCCGTGTATGAATACCCTGTGAACTTGCAAAATGAAATTAGGTAAGTTGACATAAAAATGGTACTGAATTCGCCAAATACCTAAGTGCCAAAGGCGACCCTTGAGCAATGATTTGTGGTGCTTCGTGTTGAAGTTGCTGACATAATGGCGTAGGCACCATCGTCAAATCCACCCTCAGTTAATCTTGTGCATTGCCATTTGTATTCCCTTGTGTCAATCACTAATGATTGTGATGTTGGCCCGGTTGGTCACATGTTTTTGTAGCATCTCCATGAACCACTCACAATTATCACTGTCCTCTGCGTACTCCAATTGCACGATCCGATCTTGTCCATCAAACGTACTGGCCATCAGCAAAACTTGCATGTACTTGCCGTGAGGAACGTTCCGTCAATGATCATGACCCCATCGCAGTGCTTGAAGGCTTCTATGCACGGGCCAAACGCCCAAAACACACTTTTGAACATTCTTTTGCCGTCCGATGGATTGGTTTTAAGCTCGTACCGTGTACCGGGGTTAGTGAGTTGAGTAGCATTCAAGATTGTCTCAATGTTGTAGTACGACACCACCCAGTCTCCGTACAGGTTCTGGACAGCACATTGCTTACCAAACCACGCCTTATTGTATGAAATGTTCCGATGGTACTTCTCCAAAACGTAGTCTACCACTGTCTCCACCTTCAAGTCCGGCTCCGTGTGGACAATATGCATAACTGCATCTGAGATAAGCGTCACGTCAAGCTGCGGGTGGGGACCTAGTATCGTTGATCGATCACAAATGTGGTTGTTGTTGAGTTGTCTTATAATTCAGAAGCCATATTTCTTGCTAAGAGTAGAACGCATCCTCCACGGACACGTCGGTTCGATGCAATTTATGGCCCATTCCTTCGGGTTGGAGGTGGTGACCTTGTAATTATAGTTGCGGAGGACAGTTTGGCTCTTCGTTAGGGACACAAGTTGGCCTTTCGTAGAGAAGGTCTGGCCCAAATAGAATTCCATCTTTACCAGCCAGTATGACTTCTCTAGGAACTGGAATCGCCTGTCCATAGAGTAGGTGTTGGAGATTGTCATGATGTCATAGGTGTCCACGCTCTCTCCTGTGGATCCCCCACCTTCGCCGTCGTCTTCCTCATCAGTCTGACCGATGTCATCGTCCACATTAGGATTCCCTTCGTCCTCCGTGTAATAGCTCCTTTAGCTATAATTTCTATATTTGAACCCATAGAACATTGTCACCAATTCCATTTTCAGGGCCATCTCCATTGCATATAGCGGGACATAATTCATGGTGTTTGTCCATATTTTATGAGTCTTATGGCCATGCAAACAAAATTTTCCACTTTCTACTACTCATGTACCAATTCAAGGAAAAATGGTTGAATTCATTTCTTAATGTCTATATTTTTACTAATTTATAATATTATAACTTTTATATAAATGATTCTCTACTACTAAGAACTCGTCTCAAAATTAAGTTAGGCACTTGAACTGATAGTTAGAAACTGGCTATCAAAGCTTCAAAAAATAATGGAAGACATATATCATATATGTAATACTAGATTATTTTGGCTCATTGGCCGAATTATGTTTTTGTCATAGCAACTCTTGAGCGGGAGTGATGCACTATCTTTTTATTTATTTCAATAATAAAAAGTCAATAAAAATATTGATTTTGAGAATTTTTATTAGAATGATATTACATTGATAAATGTATTTATTATGAACCACAAAATGTTTTTAAATATTATAATTAATAGATACATTTGTACAAAAAATATAATTAATGAATATTTTAAATAAATCATTTTTACCTAGAACTATATGGAGCGAAATTTAAGAAATAGAAAAAAAATAGTAAAAAATAATGTATAGGTGTAAAACAAAGCATCAATTATTTTAGTGGTTCTTTACATTTTGGCTTCGTCTCTTTTTTCTCTCTCCAATTAATCACAACACCCATGTATAAAACAAATAGTGGTTTTGGAATTGAACCCAACGTGAATCGAACACGCAACCTTCTGATCTGGAGTAGCAGGAGAGAGAATCAAGGAGAATGCTTAAAACTTGAAAAATGCTGACGTGTCAAGTGCAAAAGAGATTTATCCTTTAATGTATTTACTAGCTTTTGTACCTACAGCCCTATGGGCGGTGTTGTTTCATCCTTTTGTTTGATCATAATAAGAACAAAAAAATTCAAATACAATTAATTATCATTTTTTATTCTTAAATTTCTAATCATTGTATTATTACTCACAATTTCAACACAAAATATTGTATTATTACTCACAATTTTGACACAAAATTTCAATGAGTGTTTTTTTTACCTTATTTTTAAAAAAATTTATATATTAAATCATGTATTGATTTAGAGATTAGTTTGACTATGACTATTTTATTATGTATTTTTACATTTAAATAATATGTTTATATTCCTAAATTTGTAATCAATGTCAAATGTATTTATCAATATTTTGGCTTAGACTTTGGAAATATATATTTTAATGGTTAAGTTTTTAAAATAATCTTAGAGTTTATTAACTGAATATTCTATTTAACTGAATAAAATAAAGTAAATTTAAAAATTAATTTAACCTTATCTAGACTTCATTTATTTAGCTAGTTTGTTATCAAACTCAATATTCATAAACTTCATTCATACCTTAAATTTTGATTAGAGGTAAGTTGGTGATGAAAATCCTAAGACGCTAAGTTCGAAACAACAACTTATTTAGAAATACGTCACTAAAATATAGGAAATGTAATCTTTGAGGGTGAAAATTTTCATTAAAAATAGAAAGCACATATGTAGTCCGCAAAACATCCTGACAACAATAATTATGATTGTACTTTCGTCGCTTACTGGTAGTGCGTCACCGAAATAGTATTGCTACGAAAGACCTAGTTGATACTCATTAATATATATTAACAAATTTTATGTATATAAATATTTTATTGTTTAAAGTTTAGTTCATGGGATTTTGAAAAAGAATAAATAAGTAATATATAAAATATAACATAACATGTTTATATAGACAATATATATGATCTATTAGTTAAATAAATGAGATAATACTTACGGTCATATTAGACAATATATATATCTAATAGAGTTCACAAATAACCATATTTGCACGATACAATCAATGCATACATAAAAACATTGTCATCTTTGCCCTCTAGTCATTTCAAATATACACAACTCAATTATCTCTATCATCACAAAACCTCTTCCTTATTAAGTTCCAAACTTAGACTGTAAGGTGTTCATATACACTTCCAATTGTCATAACAACGACGGAGGAGCAGAAATCATTGGTCATAAAGCTGCTAAAGTTGGTAATGGCTCTTGGAATGATACTCTTGATTTAAATGGTTATCCATGAATATATTTTTTAGAGTAAATACAGCTCCATGGCCAAACCTCTGGGCTCGCTGACAATTATGGTCAAACGTAATTCGAAAATAAAAAATAGCCAAAAAGCTAACGGAACATGATGACTTCCGTTAAAGATAACGGAAAAAACTTATAATCATCCACATCGTTAATCATGATAGAAGGATAGCTAAGCTGGCATTGACACATATGATTTTATAATGCTAACTCAGCAAAAACAAATATTAAGAGGTGCCAAATAATAATATTTTTTGCCACATAGATTATTATTTATGTTTTTTTTTAAATAATTAATTTTGTTCAAAATGAATAAAAAATTAAAAACCCTAAAATTATTTCCCAAACCCTATCTTCCCTACGCGCCTTCTTCTCCACCCTGACCGCCGCCGTCCAACACCCACTGCCGCTCTACCTCCTCAGTCAACCATCCTTCTTCCCATCTCAAGACAAAAAAACCTCCACCAAACCTTCCCCACTTCTCTACCGCACAACCACCACCACTGTAACCCAACTTCTGCCGCCGCATAAGACCCCACAATAGCCTCGACCTGAAACCCGACACTCGTCCCATACCGATCAATTTCCTTGACATCCCCATCCGTAATCCAGCCATCCAATTCGACATAATTGTAATCTCTCGCGACGGCTGATTCCTCACCCACCTTGGCAAATCCCATTTACAGATCCAAAAATTTAATTTAATGGAAAATCTCTAAGTTTGTAAACAGAGTTCTTGGTGGCTATAGCGGCGGAGGATATTCTTGTTTGGGCGATGTTCTCATTCGTCGATTCGAAGCTGAAGTCACAGAACAATTCCTCGCTGGTGACATCGCTTTGTGGCCGGTGACATCTTTGAAGAAGAAGAAGAAGAATGGGGAAGGATATGAAGCAGAAGAAGAAGATGATGATGAAGCAGAAGAAGAAGATGATGATGACGAAGCAGAAGAAGAAGAATGGGGAAGGAGATGAAGAAGTAGAAGAATGGGGAAGGTGATGAAGAAGAAGAAAAAGAAGAATGGGGAAGGAGATGAAGCAGAAGAAGAATAATGGAGGGGAGGAGTACTGCATCATCCATTTTCTTTTTCCCTTTTTCTTTTAATTTTTACTTTTTTTTAAAAAAATTTCAGAATTAGGTAATATTAAAATTTGGTTTGCCTAATGTATATTCTGTTAGCCACGTCAGCTTCTTGACAGAAAAATATAACGGCAGTTAGAAAATTGGCCATTTGTGGTTTTCGATATACGTTTGGTCACAATTGTCAATGAGTTTAAAGGTTTGGCCATGGAGTTGTATTTACCCTTTTTTTTTAACAATTCCATGGAGATTGATCAATGAAACTCATCCACCAATTACTGCAAACCCAATGGAGTCATTGTTGCTGCCTTGGACGCGATGGCCGAAACAATCTCAAATATTAGTATTGTGTGATGGACATAATGATTCGATCTCTCTCGTTGCATAGATTTGAGTCACCAAATTTTGACTCGTCATAGATTGTGATGGTAGGAGATGAGAGAATGATAAACGTATTGCTTTATGTATTAAACTCGAGAAGGAATGGATGGAGTCTACTAAAGATGAAGATTATAGATGAAGAAGATAGAGGAAAAAGAATCTTCAACCATGCTAAAAGTAAAAAGGGGTTGGTTGGATCGAAATGAGTTGGATCTAATGATTGAGTGTTTGATGGCATGAAATTTTAAAATTATTATTTTAGTTGACGTGGTTGGCCGGTAAGATTTTGGATGGAAAATTGAACAAAAGTGGACGAAATATCGATGAGGTGTTAAAGATGAAAGTTTAAGTGACCAATATGATAGATTTTCTTAACTTGAATGACCAAAAATGTTATTAACTAAATTATTAATTAGCTCTTAATGTGAGAGCATTTATTAAGACTTGATATAAATTTTATTTTTGATTTAAAATTTGTAGATGAGGTGGAAAATGGAGAGAATAGCATTGTCCTATGTGGTAAAAAGAATGTGATGTTCTCCATAGATTATTTTAAGATTAAGATTAAGATAGATGGGAATTGAACCCGACGTGAATCGAACACACAACCTTCTGATCTGGAGTAGCAGGAGAGAGAATCAAGGAAAAGGTTTAAAACTTGAAAAATGCTGACGTGTGAAGTGCAAAAAGGGATTTCTCCTTTAATGTATTTATAGACAAGAAAATAATGTGTTTGATTCATGTTATTAGTATGATTCTCTCACAGGAGTACGTCAACGACCTTAAGAACTATTGAATTGTCTATCATATCAAACTCCATCTATATTCATAAAAAAAACAAAGTACATCTATTAGTATGTATCAAAGTCATGTTATAGAATTATGATAAATGAACACATCATATATCAAAGGAAAGTTATTTAAATTAGCCCCTTTCACCAATTGTGATTTTTTCTGAGACACATTGTTAAAGTCAAAACAGTGTGAAACACACAAGTCAAATTAAAGATACATGAGCATGATGTCATTAATCAAATATGCATATAATTTTAGGTTGCTAATTTGTTTTTCATGTAATAAATGTTACATTTATAAATTATTTAGATAACTAGGAAAATTAGTGTATATAATATTTTTTGGATAAATATACAGTAAAAAGTAGAATAACATATATGATAAAATATTATATATAACTTAAAAATTATTGTGTGTACAACATATTAATTCTACTCATATTGTATGGATTCATCTTATAATGCTAAAACAAGCAAGTATTATATAACAAGTGAGATGCATAGATACCAAAAAGCATTATTGAAAAGTCATAAACAATAGTATAACATAGAAAACAAATATTATATATAACTTAGAAATACTATGTGTAAGATATTAGTTCTACTCGTAGTGTATGAATTCATCTTTGAAAGCTAAAACAAGAAAGCATAATATAAGAAATGAAATGCATATTGTAGACTTTGAAATTTATCAAGTCATATATGATCTATGATATATTAATGAATATGCATTTCATTTCTTATATTATGCATTTCTTGTTTTAGCTTCCAAAGATGAATTCATACACTACGAGTAGAACTAATATCTTACACATAGTATTTCTAAGTTATATATAATATTTGTTTTCTATGTTTGCAATGTCAATTAATGAATCAATGAGGATGAGTTGGGACAAAGACATCATAGACCGGAGTTACAAGAGCAAATGTAGCCAATAAAGCCTGGAGAACATTCTCAGCAATTGGCAATATAACATTTGCTTATTCGTTTTCCATAGTCTTTGAAATTCAAACAAGTTTATCTTTCTTACAATGATGCATGGAAGTTAAAATATTGAATAGTAACAAACTAGTAGGATAATGAGGAAAATTATTTTGTTACTATATTCTTTAAACTCACTGGATTCTTAGAGCCTTTCTGATTTATTGACATGACCAATCCTTGCACTGTAATCCACCTCATTGGTGCCTACCATGTCAAATCACTACTTTCCCTTCCCTGTACTATAGTTTGACAAATTGTACCTGACATGGCACTATTTTTATAGGTCTTCTGCTAGCCAATATATTGTTTCATAGGGAGTATGTGTCAAATTCGATGGTCAAAGACACAATTCATTACAAAGGAGCATCCTATCAATTTTCCATTTTATGGATCCTATAACATCAACGTGTTAGAATAATATGGAGATCTGCATACATGAGAGTGATAATGACAGCGGCTATGATCTTCCTGTTCTTCAACAAATTCCTAGGACTCCTTGGAGTTGCTTCCGTTTGGCCATTAACAATATATTTACCCCGTGGCGATGCACTTTGCACGAGAATCCAATATAACATAGAGTTCCCTATTGTCACACCCTAATTTTTGAAAAACCAATAAAAAACTAACTTGTCTAGGGACAGACCCTTGACACAAATAAATACAAAATCCATAAATAATTTAAAAGTAAAATAACTGAATAAACTGTTAAACTTGGCCTTAACACTTGTGGGGGGGGTGGGGGGGGGACATACATGCCATTAAATATGGAAAAGTCATATATACTCGTCCAATCTTGAAGATGTCCTCACTCTCAGCCTTGAGTCATAACTGAAAGCAACTATGCTTCTAGAAGCTCCAAAATAACCTGGTGGATGGCTTAGGGTTAGTTTTTGTGCTCAAACCTCTTAATACTATTAGTTTTAATCTCAATCCAATCGCAACTCAGATACATTATTGAATAGTAGTAATTATGGTATCTAAGTTAAGTAGGCTACTATGATCATAGAATAATTTCGTTTCATGAACATTTTCTTAACTATTAAATGTGAATACATAAACTAAACTGTCATTGAATTCATATTTACTGAACATCACTTGAAACTGAGAAACATAAACATCACATTTCATGAAATACTTATTTTTTATAATCTTTTACTTGGGGGCCACAATCCAACTAACTTGGCTTACCGCCCCGAACACAACATACACTATTCTAAAGCACCTATTTGGCTGACAGTGATAAGGATTCTCTGGTCCAACTGAACTAAGGGTCTTTAGCGACCAATATACTAAAACTGGGATGGGGCGGATGTCTAGCTAGTAAGTAGGGCTGAAAATTGGTTAATGGTTAACCAAAAAAGTGGTAAGTAGTTTGGGGTAAGATATTTAAAAAATTGTGGTTGGTGGTTAAACTGCTAACCACACGATTAACCATATATAAACCAAACTAACTTAAAAAATGGAATTGCCTAAAACATGACATCGGCCAAATTCAAAGACATTTGCGATTTACAAATAGAAACCTAATTCCTTATTTCCCTTCAACTCAACTCTCCTCCGATGGTCACTCTAAGGTGGTATGGTGGTTTCTACCAGGCAGTCACTCCCTGCTCCACCAATAACCATGCAAATAACTTTATATTATATATTTTGGATAAATAAGTTATATATGATAAAAAAATATAATAACATATATGATATATATTACATATAGCTTAAAATTACTCTATATAACATTTTAATTATGCTCATAGTGTATGGATTAATCTTATAAAGCTAAAACAAACAAGCATTATATGACAAGTGAGATGCATTGATACTAAAAAGTATGGTTGAAAAGTCATAAACAATAGTTAAACATATATAAAATATTATATATAACTTAAATTATTAATTAGAGATATTAGTTCTACTCATAGTGTATGGATTCATCTTTGAAAATAAATAAGCATAATATGAACCGACCTAACTTATTTTTGTAGTGTGGGAAGCCCCATAATTCATATCTTTCAAGTCATTGCAGCTTTCATTAGGAAGAGGAAATGGACCACTCATATGATCTCAGCTTGTTGTATGAGAATACTCTTGAAGATTCAAGGATTCAACACACTTGCCAATTCCAGTAAGCTCAATTTCAAACTTGTTATTACTTTCCCCTACATTCCAGTAAGCTCAGTACCAAAAAGAAAGCCTAATAAGTAATAACACAAAGTGTATTCTATATTTTCTTATAAAACAGGTTCTTGGACAAGGCAATCATTGTTGTGGAACAATACTTTGAGAATGGATAGGGTTCAGAGGAAAAATCATGGAAGCTATGCACGGTGAGCCGGGTGGAAGAGGTGAAGATGATGGTTAGACTGATTCCAATTTGGCCCACAACCATCATTTTCTGGACAATATATCACGAATAATCACATTTTCAGTAGAGCAAGCTTCCACATTGAACAAAAAAATGGATATCACAACATTCCACATTTTGGGATAAGATTCATTGAACAAAAGCAACTGCTTGACACATATGAACACAGGCAACTGCAGCACACATATGCTTATTACTTATACCACATTGCTTACAAGACCAAAGTAAGAGAAACCATTCACTTATAAATAGTAAGTTGTGGGGTTTTAAATTTTCATGAATTAACTCAAATGGGTATAATGGCTATAGGCCTAACAAATAATTTGTTGGGCCATTGCTGATCCAGTGAGTTAATGGGTGATTTTAATTTTTTGGCTAGAGTAAAGCTCAGATAATTGGGTTGACTTAGTTTGAGCTTGACTTGGCTATAGTTGGGTTGCTTTTATTGAGTTTGAATAAGGCTCGTTAGTGATTTAATTCGAGCCGAGCCAATGAGCTCGTTTAGTTTGAGTTTGAGTAAGGTTCGTTTGTGAGTTTATTTGAGTCTTCGAGCCGAGCGCGAGCAACTCATTTTGGCAACGAGCCGAGCTCGAGCTTTGTTTGCAATGCTGAAAACGAGCTCGAGCCATACTTTTTTTGGCGAGCCGAACTCGAGTTGGATGAAAATTTGACTCGACTCGGTTCGTATGCAGCCCTTTCTCTCACTAACTACGCGCACCTGAAAGGGGAAGATGGGGGATCGATTTCCTACTGAAATTGAGTGAACCCACTGGGTTTAACTAAGCGCCGAACCTAACTTGAAAGAGCGATTCCGAACTCCGCACACACACCAACAATGGAACCAGACACAACCATACAAATTTTAATTCCCTAAAACAGTCTAGGTGATCACATAGGTGCAGTTCTTAGTTCAACATGCACAATCCATAATAACGGTAACATAACAAAGTAGATCATGCACAAGGTTCAACATCATATTACCAAAACAGTTCATCACTATATAATAGGGAACATCATACATTCAGTTCAACATCATTATCACCAAACAACTAATCATTATATAGCAGGAACATCATGCATACAGTTCAACATCATATCACCAAACAGCTCATCATTATATAACAGGGAACATATACCTATTGTTCAACATCATATCCCCAAACAACTCATCATTATATAACAGGGAACATCATACATATAGTTTAACTTCACCTCACCATTCATCTCGCAATCACCATCAATACACACACACATACCCACACACATTCACATACACTACGTTCCTTATTCAATTACTAAGTGAGTTATTAGACATCCTTAAGTAGTCTAGGTTATCACCCAAGTGCAGTTCTCCATACTAACAATTCACAATTCATAACATCCTCATAATTATCAACCATTGAACATCAACCCCACAGCTCAGCACAACCACACAATACAGTTCACAGATCAATCCCACATAGTCCACAACACATCGTAAGGCATCTCGCAAGCACGTCCAATACACACATCATACACATATCACACACACATTCACACATTCACATACACCATATATCTCATTAAATTTGCTAGGTGAGTTCATTAGGCGCCATAAGGAGTTACCCTATACCACCCCTGCCGGCTCACAACACAGACGCACCCACTCTTCCAGGAGGGTCCAAGACGCACCCCGAACAGCAGTACGGGGTTCCCAAAGACACATCCTAAACCACAATATAAGGATTCATGGCCAATTCACAATCGCATCACATCACATCACACCACTCTTCCAAGAGGCGTGACCGCACCCCTCTCTTCCAAGAGAGGTGACAATTTGGGGGCAATACAGGCTCCTTCCAGTTCTATCATTTCATTCAATCACATCAATCATCTAATCCAAATTAAAATTCAACTTTCAAAACCATCCATCAAATTCCTCATCAAATCCAACACAAACCAATCATCCAGTCCATCATCAATTCTCTCGTCAATTCCATCATAAATCACCCCATTCGAATCATCGAGTCCATCAATAGTCCACATTTACATCATAATCAATTCCAATCCACAATTCACAGACCACAACCAAATCAATTACACACATCAACAATGCCATTCCACACAGCCAATTCCATTTCACAACTCCATGACCCAATTCCATGTACCAACTCCATTACCCAATTCCATGTACCAATTCCATTACCCAATTCCATTATCCAATTCCATGTATCGATTTCATGACCCAATTCCATGACATTAATCTATACCACAAATCACATTATCGACCACCATTACACATAACATCAATTTCACCAATGTCACTAAATCCACGTTTTCCACTTCAATCAATTACTCCTAAGTTCATGCATCAAAATCACAACAAAGGGTAAACGGCTAGCTCACCGACCACCCCACCTGCAAGTACAGGGATATCCATGTCGTGAGTCTTGAGGGTTACCCTCCTGTTCATCCTTCATAGGACGGCCCCACACTGGCAGGGCCATCCACCTGTTTATATTAATAGGGCGACCCCACATTGGCAGTACCACCATCCTGCAACCACAACTGACAACATCGGAGGATATATATAAATTCACAAGATCACCCAAACATGTCGTTCCTAAAAGGAAAATGTTCTCAGTGAGTTGTATTGATAGAGTTATGATAATATATACAAGTGTAATGGCTGAGTTTATGGAGCTAATTATGCTAAGAATAATTACAAGATATCAAGTGAGAGAGCTGTTACAAAAATCATTTATTGCCTTGTGTATCTCTAATACGCCCCCGCAAGATGGACGTCATGTCAATGACTCCAATCTTGTTTCGTAGTAATGAGAAGCGATGGGCTGGGAGAGGCTTGGTAAGTGAATCACCAATTGATTTGTCGTGGAGATGTGTGAAACAGTGATGCGACTAGCTTGGACAAGTTGTCGGACAAAATGGTAGTCAAGGGCCAAATGCTTCATGCGAGAATGAAAAACTGGATTGGAACTGAAGTATGCAGCGCCAAGTTGTCGGTGTAGAGAGTGGGTGAATGAGAAATTGGTTGATGAAGTTATTGAAGTAAGTTACGTACCCATTCGAGTTCAGAGGTTGCATGTGCAATGGCTCTGTATTCAGCTTCAGTACTCGAGCGTGAAACTGTGCGTTGTTTTTTAGATCGCCAAGAGATGAGATTAGTCCCCAAATAGATGAGATATGCTGATGTAGAGGTGCGGTCATCAAGATTTCCTGCCCAGTCAGAATCGGCAAAGGCGGTGAGTGTGAGTGGGAATTGTTGACGCCGTATATGAAGACCATGATGCAATGTGCCACATAGATATCTGAGAATTCGTTTCACGCATTGCCAGTGTGTTGTTGTAGGCGAATGCATGTACTGAGATAATTTGTTGACTACGTAAGCAATGTCTGGAAGAGTGTAAACCAAGTATTGTAATGCTCCGAGTACTTGGCGATATTGAGTAGAGTCTGTGGGTAAGCCTTTGTCATCTTTTATGAGACGTATAGTAGATGACAATGGTGTGGATGTTGGCTTGGCATCAATCATATGAAATCGTGTAAGAATGTCAGTGATATACTTGTGTTGGGAGAGTAGATAGCCATCGGAGGTGGGAATTACTTCAATTCCCAAGAAATAATTGACATGCCCAAGATGTTTGAGTGAGAAACGATGAGATAACTTCTCTTGGAAGGACTGGATTGTGGTAGCATCATTACCGGTAAGCAGTAGATCATCAACATAGATAAGGAAGTAGAGAATAATGTGTTCCCGATGATACACAAATAATGATGCATCTGAGTGAGTCTTGACAAACCCTTGTTCATCTAGAAATGTACTGAGGGCAGTATACCACGCCCGGGGAGCTTGCTTGAGACCATAAATAGCACGATTCAAACGACATACGTGAGTTGGTGCATTGTTATCTTGAAAACCCGGTGGTTGAGACATGTAAACTTCATCCGAGAGTGGTCCTTGAAGGAAAGCATTATTGACATCATACTGGTAGATAGGCCAGTTGTGAGATAAAGCCAATGTGAAAACCGTGCGAACTGTGACGGGTTTAACCACTGGGCTAAATGTGTCTTGAAAATCAATCCCTGGTCTCTGATGAAATCCCTTAGCCACCAATCGAGCCTTATATCTTTCAATTGTGCCATCAGATTTGCGCTTAATACGAAAAACCCATCGACATCCAACAATATTCTGATGATTCTGACGAGGCACAAGAGTCCATGTACCATTATTAGTGAGAGCTTGATACTCGGAATGGAGCGCCTCTGACCATTGAGAATATTGATGAGCTTCTTTGACCGACTTCAGTTCAAGTGGTGGATCAAGCTTGGTTTGAGCCACAAATAGCCTCTTGGGCTTGAAAATGTTATTGCGAGCTCGAGTGACCATATGATGTTGTCGGGTCGGTGGCGCGGGTGGCAGGCCAGGTGGTTGATTTGCCTCTTGAAGTGATCCCGAGCCTAGGTGCACGTCTTCCGGGGGGATGGAACTAGATGAGTTGGGAGTTGGTGGGGCAGATGTGGGGACGGATGGAAGTGGAATAAACTCAATGGCAGAGGTGGTAGCATGAAGCCATTCTTCAAGATTTGGTGATCCTGTAAAAGTGTTAGTGACAAGACCAGGAAACTTATCTTCCACAAACACAACATGACGAGACAAAAATACTCTATGAGACTCAATATCAAAGCATTTATAGGCACTTTGTTGTTGACTGTAACCGATGAAGAGACAAGGACGTGATACGGGGTCAAGTTTTGTGGAAGAGTAAGGACGCAACCATGGATAGCAAAGACAACCAAAGATTCTAAGTTTGTGAAAATTTGGAGGAGCATTAAAAAGAGAGTGAAATGGGATGATACCACGTAAAGCAGAGGACGGTAGTCGATTCATAAGATAAACGGCTGTGGCAAAGGTGAAGGACCAAAAGGTGGAAGGGAGCTTGGCTTGATGAAGAAGAGTAATTCCTGTTTCGACAATGTGGCGATGTTTACGTTCTGCGAGGCCATTATGTTCTGGAGTGTATGGAGGGGTGAGAAGATGAGTGATTCCGTGGGAGTTTAGAGTATGTCGGAGTTTGATATATTCACCCCACCGTCCGTGTAAAGACGACGAATGGTGGTAGAGAAATAATTTTCTACCATTCGTCGAAACTCAAGAAAGACCTGCAAGACGTCATATTTTTTGCGAATCGGATAAAACCATGTATATCGAGTATAATGATCAACAAAAATAATATAGTACTGAAAACCATCAATGGAAGGATAAGGTGTCGGTCCCCAAACATCAGAATACAAAAGATCAAATGGACGAGTACTTGTCAATGTGGAAACTGAAAAAGGGAGTTTATGACTCTTATTTGAAAGGCAAGCATCACAAGTGAAAGAAATAGGAGTTTTAACAACAGGAAGAGAATGAGTTCGAATTAAAGTGGATAGTGACTTGGCTGATGGATGGCCAAGACGAGAGTGCCAAGATTGATCTGAGGTTCGAGTTGTAACCATGGCAAGTCGAACCGTCCCCACATCATCTGGTAGCTCATAAACATCATCTTTGTTCCGTCCCCTCAGAAGTGGCGCCCCCGTGCTGAGATCCTTCACCACAAAATAATTGGCAAAAAATTCAACCGACACTGGATTAGTCTGACAGAGCTTTGCAATAGATATTTGCAGGAGCACATAAAACATTTTTTAATTGTAGAGATGAAATGCTAGATTTAATTGATGAGCTACCAATGTGAGTGATTTGCAAACCTGAACCGTCACCGATAAGAATCTCATCAGGGCCATTGTAGTCGGAATAAATAAATAAATTGCCCAAATCTGCTATAACATGATGAGATGCAGATGAGTCCATTAGCCATGGCCGGAGGCCTGTTCTGATGAGGAAGCCTGAGTTGTGTGATGAACTTGGGCTTGTTGCTGGTTTCGGCCCGGTGGAAAGAGTTGATGACAAGTTCGGGCTGTATGTCCAGTCCGATTACAAAATTGGCATGTAACTGGAGGCCTGCGTCCATATAATTGACTAGAGTGATGATTATGGGCTTGGGCTGAATTGAAACTTCTCCCCTGACTTTGTTGGCGATAGGAATAAGAAGGGTTTCCTCCATGGTGTGAATTTCCAGCCGCCGTCGTACGATGCTGTCTTCCCCCTCTGAAGTTTCCTCTTCCACGATGCTGATGCGAATGGCCAGCGTAGAAGACTGTTGGAACAACAGGTTCGACTGGTTGGTGTTTGAGATCGGCTTCAAACTCTATAAGGGCATCAAGGAGATCTTCAATTGTAGAGGTAACACCATGAGCTCGAACGGCAGCAGCGAATTGGTGGTAATCCGGTCCAAGACCTCGCAGACAGTGAACAACAAGGTCATCATCGCTGACCGGTGCTTGGACTAAAGAGAGTTCAGCTGCTAATCCTTTCATGAAGTGTATGTAAGACGCAACATCACGATCTCCCTGTTTTTCTCTTGCTATCCTCTCTTTGAGATTCATAATACGAGATCTAGAGCGACTGGCAAATAATTTCTCTAGAATAACCCAAGCTTCATGAGTTGATGAGGCAGCAGTAACATAAGGATAGATGGATTCAGAAACAGAACAACGGAGGGCATGAAGAATCAACTTATCTTGCCGAAACCAGTTCGTAAATGCAGGATTTGAGACATCAACACCGTCCTTGGTGACCGTACGAGAAGGAGCAGTGGTGGTGCCATCTAGATAGCCCAGTAAATTGAGACCCATGAGTAGCGTCTCGACTTGAGAATCCTAGCACTCACTTCTAATTCTGATCCATAATCATCCATACTAATCGTTTATCCCAAACCCATCAGCAAACTATTACATTAACGAACATCAATCAACAATCAATTCAGCAATCGATTCCTCGATCGACAACATCAACAATCAACCAACAATCAATCACAAAATAATTATCATCTTTTACTCTCTTCCAATTTCATGTATTCCCTAATTTCATCTAGGTCATATTACAACTCCTCACATTGATCAGCACTACCTATCATACGCTAAACCCTCACCTGACAAGAAGATGAGACTCTAAACAACTTCTAGAAACCAGAACAGGCAAGCTCTACAACTCAAAAAATGTAGCTTATTCCTTCTGCCTTTGACAGCGCCTAACCCTGAAATAACAGAAACTTAGATGTACTATCTCTGCCTCTCATCTTCAGGAACGTATAGCAGAAAACGGATCATGAATCGGACCTCTACAGCTCCCGAAATTAAGGTTTGAAGTTTGGGGGTTTTTGGTTCGTCAAAGGGTTTTTTGGGAGTAAAGAGAGAGTGAGAAGTTGAAGAATTCCGTCAAAAACCTATCTTTTATAGTCAGACACAAGAAACACGGCATGTGTCTATCACACACGGTGTGTATCATGACACACGAATTGTGTCTATAACACACGGTTGTGTGTTTCAGTCTGCCAACCTCTACGAATTTTCAAAGTACTCACTTGTAACTTCAACCCGACTCAATTATGAACGTCCCGGACTTCGATGGGGCCTCAAGAACACCGTTTTCAATGTCTCAATCATCCAAACTCGAGTTTCAAATCGTTTGATTGAGCGGGGATGTTACAAGTCTCCAGAACTTCAAAAGATTTTGTCCCCGAAATCACAACCCAACTCATCCTAGCAAAGCAACACAAAATTTGCAGCAAACGAAGCAGCTTATGCACCACATCACTTACCTGAAACTCCCTCTTAATTGCTCTAGAAACACACACCTTCTATAACACTTCTCCAACACTAACCCGAACTTCTACTTAACACACACGCACAACCGAACCTCCCAAACACACCAACCACAAGAACACAGCCAAAACACAACTCACACAAAACAAGAACTACTAAGCTAACACCTATGACTAAAACCTCACACCCTTTGAGCACTCTACTCAACTTAACTAAAATCTACAAAGGCCTCTACTCCTCCAACTAACCTCCTAGTCTACTACTACTTCCACTCTCAAACTACTCCAACTTTCTCTTCACTACAGGAGGACGAAAACGTTTCAGTTGACTATTTTAGAAATCGACATTGCAATTCAAAACACTTTTCCTTTCAAATTCAAACACTTTTCTTTTCAAAACTTCTCACCCACTTTAAAACAGTTTTAAAATTCCTGGAGAGTTGGTCCTGTGCCGATGTTTCGTTCTTTTCCCTTATGAGATTAATTACTCCTCTAGAAGAAAAAGACAAAACACCAACACAACAACAACTAACCAGGCTCTGATACCATCTGTAACATCCATCTCGAATCGACCCGGGTAACCCCGTGGTTGAACCGATAGTGAACATTACTCAAGTACATTTTAAACAAAAAGAACAAAACGACAAAAGGAAAACGAAGCAACTTCCATTAAACGTTCGAAACTGAAGGAGGCCTCCATTAAAAAAAACTTCGAGTACAATCCGCTAAATCAAATCTGAAATCCAAAACTCAAAGCGATTACAAAATCCCCAACCAAGGGTAGATCACCTTGGCTGGGTTGCTAGGGATTTGGATGGAATGAGATACTGTAATATTGGGATCTTCTTAAGGATGCGTCTGGGATGGCCAGCAGTGGTGGTGTGGAATAACTCCTAGATGCCTTAATTACACACATAGAAACTTGCTTGTGAATCGTGACTCGTGCTTGGTGAACTGTGAAATCTGATGTGGGTATTGATTATGGATGGATTGAACTTGTATGTTGATATGTGAATTGTGATGTGTTGATGTTGCTTAATGAACAAATGACTTAGATTTGCTGAATACTTGGTCTAATCACTTATCAGATTCCCTAGTTTGATGCCATGTCCAGTCTAGATAAGGTTTTCCAAATGCGTGCCTAGATTTAGCCAATGATTCTACATAAATAGTGAGAGTTTAAACAATTCATGGTATGGCGTTGGTTGTGGGTTGCCAAGAGCTGGCATGCGTGTCCACCCATTGCTTAGTCCCAAAGGAAAGTTTCAATGTGACATTCTTTTTCTCCACCTACTTCCATTGTGGTTAGGGTTTAGGATAACGTGGAGTTCGAAATTGATTTCGGCCGTTCCGTACCTGAATGGTTCACATGCCACACCTACCATCTGGAAAGACTAAATGTTCCCATAATATTTAAATTTTAAAAAACAAGTGAGGTGAGGAAAAAATCAGTGGGGGTGACAAAGCGTAAAATCTGAGATTAAATAGGCGAGTTGTGAGAGTTTCACCACCTCGATACATGATTAGTAATTTTCCAAGTCTTCTCTTACCTAGCGAGTGTCGGGTTGCGTCCTAGAGTAAATGTATAACTATAAGTAGTTGTATTGTCTTGCCATTTCTCAAGTCGGTTAGTCATTAGCTCAACTAAATCTAGCCCGTTTTCTACTACTAGGAAAATGTTTGGTTTCAAGTGTGTGGTCGAGCATAATATCCTAATTCACTAAGATTTCATACATCATTCACATTGGTCTACGACTCATGATATTCTTGACTTGTACATTCTCACGTAGGTGCATTGTTGTTTTCAGTCCTTGCTTGAGGACAAGCAACGTTCAAGTGTTGGGTGATTTGATGACTCGTAAAATATAATATTTTATCCCCATATCTGATACATTCTTGCGTGACATTCGAGTGTTTTTGTTGTCTTTTAAGTGGTTTTGTACTAAAATCCATTTATTAGTCTTAAATAGCCTCTTGGGGCCCTTGCGGTCTTTTTTCATGTTTATTGAGGTGTTTTTATTAGTTTTCAAGTCATGCCATGAGAGATCACGGAAGCACAAAGCCATAGGTTAGAATGGTGATCAATTTCGAGTTCATATACTCAAGATTTTGAAGTTTGAACGAACCAGAATCCACAGGCGCACAGCCGGCGTGCGCGCCAACCCCTAGACACACAATATCGCATGTCACTCAGCATTTTCTGCAACTTACAGTCATCTGGCACGCCAGGGTCCCGTGATCGACGCGCCCGGTGAAGGCACAAACCACCTGCGCGTCGACCCCTGCATTACTTAAATCCGGATTAGGCTATTCTTTGAAACAACATATATTCTTCCCTCAACTCAATTTAGACGAACAAGGGTGTTCTCCAGACCTAGAAAAACACCTCCAGAGCTAGGAAATCATCCTCCTTCATCCCTAACATCACATAACTCAAGACGAAGATTGAAGATCCTCAAGACTGAAGAATCGTGGAATAAACTCCTCCATTGTTTTAGGTCGTATTTCTTCATTATCTAGTATGTCTTGTAAAACCCCACCCTAGACGACCCAACTGAACCACTCATTCAACCCATGCATTACTTGACCCAGGGATTACTGACCTAAATAAACAATACAATCACATGAGATCAATCATAAAAGCGGAAGCGATAACAAAATTGATAGAAGCACTACAAAAAAATGTATGTTTAACAGCGGCAAAAAAGGCGTTTAACAGCGGCTAGGGCCGCTGTTAAAAGAATTTAACGGCGGCCACGTGCCGCTGTTAAATTCGCCAATGGCAAAGTCATTTAATTGCGGCAAAAAGTGGCCGCGGTTAAATCATAAAATTTAACAGCGGCCACATGCCGCTGTTAAATTAGTCGCCGATTAAAGTAATAGCCGGAGCTCCGGCGATTGAGCTGGAACTCCGGCGATAGTCCAGATCCCAGGAACTCCGGAACGCGGTGATTGAGCCGGAGCTCCTCCTCCTTCCGTCGCTGCTTCTTCTTCCTCCTCCCTCTGTCACTACTTCTTCTTCCTCTTCCTTCTGTTCCTTGTTCTTCTTCCTCCTTCCTCCGTCACTACTTCTTCTTCCTCTTTCTTCTATTCTTTGTTCTTCTTCTCAAAACTTCATCTGCTGCAAAACAACCATGAAAAACGAAATAAGCCAATCTCCATAGATCTAATCGGAAAACGAAAATGAAATCGAGAGAGAAGAAAGGATTGAAGTACCTGGGAAGATTGTGGCCATAGATCTAATTCAGAGAGTAATGGCGGTAGTGGAGAGAAAAAGAAAAAGGCGGGGTTCTGGAAGAAAGAAGAAGAAGAAGAGTTATGGAGAGAAGAAGAAGAAGAAGTAATGGCGGCTGGCAAAGCTCCGGCGACGGCGGCAGTTGAGGATGAGGGAAGAAGAAGAAGACTATTAGCATTTTTTGCAAAGAAGAAATCAGGACCGTTCAGATTAAATCAATGGTCCAAATTAAATTGGGAGCTATCCGCGTCCATCTGTTTCAACCAATCAGGGACGTGTAATTGATCCTCTTTTCCAGTGATCCTAGATGAGGGAATCCTAGGAGAGTCACTGATTTCAATTATCGTCATATAATCTCAGTGTTGCTAATTTGTCGAAGTCATCACTACGCTAACACAAATTCAGGAACATAAATGTCATTCTTGGTTATTTAATACCCCCACTTTTAGTGGGGAACCTAGGGTGGAAGTCAACCCGTACGGGTCTAGAATTACCCGAGCTCATCCCGAACTCGTGGGGGTTTAGGATACCTGTAACTCATTTGGGTTCGGGGTTTGGGATCGAAATTATGGATTAGGGTACTCATAACCCGTACGACCTGAACTACCCGTTCTACCATTTCCGAGATTTAAATCTAAAATAATATATATAAAAAGGAACTACCCGTTCAACACCTTTAGAATAATATATATGAATTTGAATTTGTTCAATTCAGTCATTCTAATAATTCAAGTAATAAAGTAATATTTAGTCCATATTTCTCCTCATGCTAATGTTTTGTTTTTTCAAGTTGGAAAAATACATAAAAAAGTAGAAGTAATTGCGTGAAACTTTTGGTACGTAGTTGCTCACTATTGCCTCCATGTTATGAATAAGATATTCATTTGTGAACTATATGTAAAATTCCATCGGGGATATCGTATTATCATATTATATAACATATTTTAAATTGGAATAATATGTACGTAGTATAGGGTACCCGTAACCCGAACGGGTTTCGGGGGTTGGGATGAGTTTCGAGCATTAGGGTACCGTAACCCATGATAGTTAGGGTTAGGGTACCCGAACCCACCCCGTTCCCCAGCTAGGGGTGGAAATTGGGAGGGAATGGGAGGCCCATTCCCATATTTCCAAAATCCCAATTCCCAAATCCCAAATTAGAGTTCCCATTCCCAATCCCGAATTTAATTTGGGAATTTTTATTCGGGAACGGGAATTCTAATTTGGGAATCGGGATCCCAAAGTCCCAAATTCAAATTAACACATGGAATCTTTTCCAAATTTGGCCAAAACTTTGTAATCGGATTTTCATCTTCGGACTTCTGCATATGTCGCCGAACTTTTCCCGACGAATTTTCATCTCAGTAGCCGAAATTTCTCCGCCGCCGGATTACTGTCACTACCGCCAAACTTTTGCCAACAAATTTCTATTGTCGTACTTTCCAAAATGTTGCCAAACTTCTGCCGCCAGATTTCTGTCAACACCACTAAACTTTCGCCGCCGAATTTTTGTCGTCGGACATTCGCAAATGCCGTCGAACTTCCGCCGCCAAATTTTCATGAACGTATTGTCGCCAAATTTCGCCGTCAAATTTCCATTGATGTCACCGTACTTTCCTCGCCGCCATATTTCCATCACCACCGTCAAAGTTTTGGCGCTGAATTTCCTTCGTTAGAATTTAACAATGTCACCGAACATTCGCCGCCGAATTTCTGTTGACGTCATCGGATTTTTGCTGTTGGAATTTTTTCACCACCGCCAAACTTTCACCGCAGATTTGTGTCAATGGACTTCCGCACATGACGCCGAAATTTTGCTGACGAATTTTCAACGACGTCACAGGAATTTTTCCGCCAAATTTCCATTGATGTCGCCGTACTTTCTCCGACGCCAGATTTTCATCACCACTGCTAAACTTTGCCGCCAAACTTCCTCAAATGTCGCCGAACTTCCGCCGAATAATTTTCATCGATGTCGCCGAAATTCTGCCGTCAAATTCCATCTAAGTTGCCGGACTTTCTCCGCCGCCAGATTTTTGTCGTCGATTTTCACAGATGTCGTCGAATTTCCATCTATGTCACTAGAATTCTGCCGTCATATTTTCATCGACGTCATCAGAATTTCTTTGCCGCCAAATTTTTGTCAATATCGACAAAAATTTAGCGATAATACCCTAAACCCTAATTGGTGGAATTCAATAGCAAAATTTTGACGGCAGAATCCCAAATGTTAAAAGGATTTTGACGATATAATCTTGACAATTGAATTATGCAAGTATAATTTATGGAAACATATTTTTTTATTCAAACTTTACAAGCAAAAAGTTTGACGGGTTAAATCCCAAACAAAATGTTCTTACGGATTAGACTTTGTTTGATGGGTTAGTTTGGTATTTGGGTTTTCCCAGACCCAAACTTAATTTCCCATTCCCATTTCTTAAACCCAAACCCAATTTTCAATTTTAATTTTGGTATATGGGTTCCCAATTCCCTAAATAATTTGGGAATTTTAATTTGGGAAGGGGAATTCCCCAATCCCAAACCCAAACTTCCACCCCTATCCCCAGCCCTACGGGCACCAGAGCGTTTACCTTAATTTGATATTTTTTTTGATGAATAGTATTTCTCATTCAACCAAAAATGAAGGAGGAGATCACAATGATCAACCTCAAGTTTAAGAGCATATAATCAATACTAAACTAAAACTTTTTACAATTGAAGAGAGAACCCAAAATTGGCTAAGGTAGTAGAGAAAACCTTACTACCTAAAGCCTGATAACCTATATGTTTGAGAATTCTAGAAGCAAGATCATCCATCGTGGATGGCACTCCACCATGGGTATGAGCACACCTCACCTTCTAGATACTAGAAACCACAATAGTCCAAATATATTGGGAGACGATTCCTTTAGCAGACTTCGAATTAGCCACTGTACCAAACTGAGATAATAATAAGGCACCATCGTCCGTAGTAATACTTTCAACCCTGCCAAGCAGACGGGAAACCAGCTCAAACGAAAACGAGCAAGAGAAGAATAGATGCTGATGGGTTTCCTGAAAATGTCTAGAACATCACACAGTTAGGATCTACAGGGATCCCCCATCTCAATAATCTATCCTTTGTTGAAAGTCGACCTAGTAAATCTAACCAAGCAAGGAAACTGTTGCTAGGTCGACTTCCCACTCCCCAGATAAGATGATACCAAGGTACTAAAGGTTTTTTTGGCTCGGATTGTACTCCAGATCATGGATACTAAAATGCTGTCACATGGAGTGCTATCCCATTTAGGGATTCCATTATCCAACAAGAAATGGGCTAAGAAAGGAGCACGATGCTTGAGCAGTCTCCTCCAAACCAAGGAACCAGTTCGATATTGAAGCCAAACTTCTCCCTTTAACTCTATAGAAACGAAGCCAAGCAACCCAGATGGACCCCTGACTTGCAAAGATATCCCAAAGAAGACGGAAGATAAGAGCCTGATTCCGTAGCTTCATGTCTATCAAACCCAGACCTCTTTCTGGATATATGATGTTATCCCAAGCTACTTTAGCCTTCTTACCAGAAAAATCATCACCACCCCACAGGTAGGAAGCACACAATTGCTGGATTTTCTTAATAATCCTTAAAGGAATGGAGAAGACACTCATCCAGAATTGTGAGAGGCTTAACATAACAACATTCACAATTGGAGGCGTCCTCCAAAACTGAGAGTTCTTGCACTCCATCCTCTAATTCAACTAGTAATTTTGGATATCAAAGCATCACAATCATGAAAACTCAGCTTACTAGAGATCAGAGGCAGATCTAGGTACCTGATAGGGAGCTTCCCAAGCCTAAAACCTGCACTAAAGATATCACATTTGTCAGGATTTACCTTCAAACCCGACCACTCTGCAAATTTTCCAAGCGTGGCCACAAGAACTTCAAGACCATAAACACTCTTATTTGTGAAGATCATCATATCGTCAGCAAATGCTAAATGCGTCAAATTCAGCTTTAGGCACTAAGGATGATATGGTAAGTTCTAGAAAGCCCTTTAATGTCAAGAAGCCGTGATAGACCTTCGATAGCAATAACAAAAAATAGGGAGAAAGAGGGTCCCCCTGTCTAACCCTTAACCCTTTTCTTAGCCGAGAAGAAACGTGAAGCCCCTCATTGTCTAAAACACTGTAAGAGGTAGACAACAGACAAGCCCTCAGCTAGTTCAAATAGACCTCAGAGAACCCCATTGCTGTGAGGATATTAAACAGATACTCCCAGTGAACGGAGTCAAAAGCCTTCATGAGATCGACTTTGACTGTACACCTGAGAGACACCCCCTGATGATTGTACGAGCGAACCAATTCTTGAGCAAAGAGAATGTTGTCCACAATCTTCCAGTTCTTAATGAAACCTGATTGAGATTTACTTATGATATCTGGAAGAACAAGCTGCTTCCTAGACGACTGCATCCTAGACGACAAGATCTTAGCAATGCACTTATAGAAAAGAGAATAGCAAGATATAGGACGATACTCTCGAACTTGAGTAGGATTTTTAACTTTGGGTATAAGAGTCAGAGACGTTACGTTAAGCTCACGAACTATTTTTGGGGACTGGAATAAGCCCATGTCTGCCTCTGTGAAATTTTCCCCATTAATGCCCCACGCTGACTTGTAAAATTTTGCACTAAAACCATCAGGGCCTGGCGAGCGATTACCATCCATTTTAAACATAACACTTTTGATTTCTTCCCTGGTAACCTACTTGCACAAAATGGAACAGTGATCAGCAGTGATAAACTTATTGAGAGTAGACTTTAGAGTATCGACTGAAGGCGGAGAGATAGTAGTATCCTCAATCCCCAGAAGATTCTTGTAGAAAGTTACAAACTCTTAAACAACTTGATCAGGATCAGTTCATCAAAGGTATTAATTTGCCTCACTGTATTAAAAGCAGTCCTAGCTTTCACTGATCGATGAAAGAAACTAGTGTTCTGATCGCCTTCAGCAATATTACGAATACAAGCCTTTTGCTTCAAGAATAACTCTTCAGCCTTTTGAAGATTAAGAAGCGATTCAGTGGCCAACTTCTCCTCAGTAATAGCATCACTACTAGGGTTAGTGAGGAGAGTAAATTGAACATCAGCAAGGTGAGCAACTGCTTTCTTGACCTCGATAGCATTAAACTTCTTTAACACTTCCTTGGGGGGCCCTCTGTTTTCTAAAAAGTTTAAGCATAGAGTCATCTGACACATCATTCGACCAAGAAGAAGAGATGCAATTCCAATAACCGTTTTGATGAATCCAGAAATCAAAGAACCGGAACGGCTTAGGCAAAGATTTATAGGTGGAGTCTAACTGAATCAAAATCCCGAATGATCAGAAAGATTTATAGGGGCAGCACAAAGACTTTGAAATGAGGAAAACGGTTAAACCAATCCTCAATAACGAGAGCCCTATCTAGCCGATGAGCAATAGGATTGAGACTTCATTTTTTCGTCCAGGTGAAGAAAGGGCAAAAGAAAGGAACCTCAACAAAACAACCAGCATCAATAAAACCATTAAAGTCCATAGTACTACCAGAAACTTTAACCTGGTTTGAAGCATATTTTCGACCATGTATAACATTGTAACCCCCCACCAAGACACAAGGGATCCCAATCTGAAAATGCTGAAGAGAGAGCTGTATAAGCCACGCCTATCTTCCTCACAGTTGGAACTATAAATAAAATAGATATGAGTAAGGTGCCCTTTGAAAATAATCTCGCAAGAAACACACTGATCAGAGACGAAATAGATCCTCACATTCAAATCAGACTTCCAAATAAACCAAATTAGAATACTGATAATTACCAAAAAAAACTAAACTGACTGAATTTCTTCAAACAGATTGCAGATTCATTGCCACTACGCACTCTAGTTTCCAAAATACCACATATATCCAGATTATGATGCCGAAAATGCTCAAGCACCATATCCTGTTTACGAGGGTCATTAAGCCCTCATACGTTCCAAAAAAAAAATATTCATTGAGCATGGGTTTGACCCCCTCCACCCCATTTACCCCTTCGTCGATGAGTTCTACGCTTAGGAATCGACAATACCTCTTGAGCTTCCTCAACTGAATCCATACTTAGCGCACCGAAAGCATTACTAGCAATAATAATAGGAATTACTAGCATCACTAACGCTTTTACCATTGATTTAGCTTTCTGAAAGCCCTGATCCGATTCCTGCAAACCAAATTGCTGTCTGGGAACTGAAGTTGCTGAGGGACCATATGCCCCCTCAGGTATTGGGACGTTTGGATTGATTGATCGACCATCAAAGGCCTTCCCTATCAAATCCTGAGGCGCCTTTACCACAACTTGGCTCTCTGGGATGGGAGTGACCAGAGTAGTCACTTCCTGAACTAGTCCTTTCGGCATACTCCTAAGACCATCAGAGGCCAAGGGAGGAACAACGTGAGGGACCTGTTTCACAACCCATTGAATAGGGTTCCCAGACGCTACACATTTACTAGTATCATGCCCAAAACCCTTACAACCAGTACACAGCAACGGAGTATTAAGATACTCAATTCCTATGTTAATGGTCCCTCCTCCATAATAGAGAAAGGCAAAGTAGTAGGGAAAGGGCGATCTATAGACATCAGAACACAAATCTTCACCACTTCCTGGCCAACAATCACTACAAAAAAAGGGGGTTTAGCGTCGCTTGAAGGGGAAGGGCTTAGCGTCGGTCGACCAAAAACCGACGCTAAACCCTTGACTCGCGTTTGACCAAGGGTTTAGACGCTAAATTCTGACCAAAACCGACGCTAAATCAGGTTTTGGGCCAGAAACGGAGCCCTTACCCAAAACCAGATTTAGCGTCGCTTGCCGACATGATTTAGCATCGGTCATCGACCGACGCTAAAGTCCGGACCTATTTAAACCCCGCTGGACCTTCAGTTCCTCTCTCAGCCACCACCACCCTAACCCTAACTTCTCTCAACCCTCTCCTCTCTCCTGAAACTCTCCCAACTTCTTCTTCTTCCCTCTTCCTCTTCTTCTCCTCTTCTCTTCTTTTCTTCTCCTCTCTCTTCAGCAAGCCGCAGGAGCCCCCTTCTCTTCCAACCAGCCAGAGCTTCTTCTTCCTCTTCCTCTGCTCCTTCTCCAAATATCAAGATCCACATCTTCTCCAAATATCCAGATCCACCATTTCTTCCTCTTCCCTCTTCCTCTTCTTCTCCTCTTCTCTTCCTTTTCTTCTCCCTAGCCAGCCTCCTCCAGTCATCCGGCATCTCCAGTCATCTGCCGCCGCGGCCGCCACCGTCACTCCGATCAACAGTTCGCGATCTAGATCTAGGTGACATGACCAAAATGGTGGCCTAAAAATATATTTGACCAAAATGGTGACCTAACAAATCTAAATGACCTAGTTGGACATTACAAAATGCAGTGACTAATTTGTGATAAAAAAATAAAAAAATGAATATTAGAAAGGAATATAAAAAATGAAAACAAAAAACAAAAATTGGGTTCGTCAGCGACCGATTCGGTCAAGGATTTAGCGTCGTTCAGTAACCGGATTTAGCGTCGCTTGGTGTATGAGCGACGCTAAATTTTAGCGTTGGAAGAATTGGCGTCGCTTTGTCTGAGCGACGCCAAAACCTTTAGCGTCGGTCAGTGACCGACGCTATGCTGCGTCTCTGACCGACGCTAAACAGCTAAATTTTTGTAGTGAATCGATCGGGCTGACATATCCATATTGAGAGGTTGACCCAACATACTAGCAATCACACTAAGAAAATCATGCGTGCTCAAATCAATAGGGATATGGCGCAAGTGCACCCAGATTGGAGCGCTAGGAGAAACAGGAGGAATAGGCTTGATACCTGGACTCCACTTCCGAAATACCACGGGAACATTGGCCATATGCCAGGGGCCACTTGAGATTACCCATCTCGCAACAGATTCTGACGGAAACTAGA
Organism: Linum lewisii; assembly: GCA_034768395.1. Classification (NCBI taxonomy): domain Eukaryota; kingdom Viridiplantae; phylum Streptophyta; class Magnoliopsida; order Malpighiales; family Linaceae; genus Linum; species Linum lewisii. The sequence continues at coordinate 17,929,581 of CM068297.1, forward strand.
AAAGGAACGCTGCCCATCACTATCAGGCAAGACATATACTCGGCAAAGGTCGTCCCTCTCCTTCGGTGGGCTACCAGAGAACTGACCAACCAAACACTACCAGCCTTCAGCACCGATTTTGGCACCTGCAGAACACCCTCAACCAAAATCGGCTCGACATAACAAAGAGATAGGTCAGACGGAACTCAGAAAAGCTCGACCCAACTCTTTGATGTCTACCTAGGAAGTCACCAAAGAAGACATAAAAGAAGAAAAGGGGAAAGCAAAGAGAAACTGGCTGGTAGAAGACCACAAACGGCGAACAAAGAAGCTAACGTCGGCCAGAACGGCCACCGCTAACGAGCAAAACCCTAAATCCTTTTCAGAGAAAAGTCAACTTCGATCAACCCTAATTATATCATTTTCGAAACACCTTAATTTGATATATTTTTATGAGAAAATCAATATGGAATTTTCATTAAATTTTGAAGATATTGATAATTTTAAATAATAAAAAATTGTTATTCTGAAACAAAGGCCCAGTTCACTATAAATTATCTAAAATTATATAATTGGATGAATTTTAAAATTTAGGTAATTATAATTCATAATTGAAATGTTGTTCACTTGGTGTTTTGTAAATTATGAAATTATATAATTTCATAATAATAATTGTGTTCATTACTTTAGTTGAATTACAAATTATGCATACTTCTAGAATTCAATTGAATAACATATAACACTCGTCTAATAACTAGCACAAACATCACTCCACATTTGATTTGCAATCCCGTCACGCTTAGAAGCCATTTCTCGCACCTGTGCGTCCTAAATTCTATACAAGCCACTGATTCACTTATTTCCGCTTGACCATCACTCTCTTCAAACTCAGTAAATAGGGAGTCCCCTTGTGCATGCATCCGAATAAAGTTGTGAATTGCACAACATGCTAGAAGAATGTCTGTTTGTTTGTTGAAGCTATAACTGCACATCATTTTCAAGATCAGTCATCTTCTCTTCAAAATACCAAAACATCGTTCAATGACATTGCGAAGACTAGAATGCTTGTAGTTGAAGAGTTCTTCACGGCCTTTGGGTCCACCTCGGCGTCTAATCTCCTGAAAATGAGAAGTATACCCTCGAAATGGTGCTAGAAACCTAGGAGCGTTTGCAAATCCAGAATTCACAACGTAATATTTCCCTAACAATACCAAGAATCGATAAATAATCAACAACCACGTACAAAGAGAATATGGGTAGTAAAATAACGAATGTGACCATACCAAGGCATCGGAAATTGACTGTCTCTATCTGTTGCCGCACTCGTTAATATTCTAGCGTCATGTGCGGATCCCTTCCATCCCGCCACAACATAAGTAAAACGTAGATTGGTGATTTCACCCACCTATCATGAACCAACTCCCCCTATATATGAATTGGGGGATTGAGTTCAAGGTTTAGATTTCACCTACAAATCTTACAAAAAAAATGTACTGTAAACTCACTATTATGTTCAAGTGCGTGAGTTACGACCACCTAATGAATAAAATATGATGTCTTCACTTTAATTAATGTTGCAATTACCTCGAAAGGTAAACTCTAATCCTAAAAAGCAAACCATAAATCATATCTCGAACTATGATATATAATTAATGACAATTGGTAAGGAAAAATTATTGTGTTTAGGGTACTTAGTATAAGTTTCAAATATTCTAATGAAATATTACATTATAATGAACAAGCTTTTATTAATCTGCGGATGGGTAAAATTCTTTTATTAAATTTTAAATTTCCCATTACATGACTATGAATAAAAATAATATAGTATTTGTTTTTAAATTTTAACATGATCATTTTCTTGTACAGTAAACTAATTTTTTGCTCAGAAAATCGGCTTAAAGTTAAATTAGTAGGATAAATATGATTTATAGAGTTAGAAATAAAAGAACTATTGTAAATAAATTGATTAGTGAAAAATAACTGATAGACGATCGTTTTGATTTGCTTAGAAAATTGATCATTTTTTAAATTGATTTACATGTGAGATTATATTTATGACATTTTCTTGCCAAAATATTGACAAATTTTAGTAATATGAATTCCAAAATATTAATTATATTTATTTTAAAATTTGAAGAGTTAGAGAGGATATGACGCAGTATACTAAAATAATTGAAAGAATTTTGTGAGAGCATTTAGATACATAATTTTATATTAAAATTATGCGTGCAAAGAAAAATAGAGATTTTATAATGATTAAAAACAATTTTTAAAAAAGTGGAAGTTAATGGAACGTGGAGGGGGCATTTTTTTAAGTCATGATTCATTTTTCTTAGTTAAATTAAATATAAAAGAGAAAATAATAAAAGAAAATCTAATTGGTTGTTTAGCTAACGTTAAGGAGAGAAAGAATAAAGAGGGGGTTGTCTTATATTTTCTTATTTCATATAGGGTTAATACACCTTTTACTCCTCTACTATGCAAAGTTAACAAACATACTCCTTTACTATTTTCTAATCGATTTAACACCCTCTACTTTGAAAATTTTAACAAATATGCCCCTCTATTTAATTTTTCATCTATTTTCTCCGATGTGTTGATTGTACATGCCACATCATATTATTTGTACACCTTATCGCTGATTGGAATGTTCACATTCGAAAAATAATTTAAATTAGAAATAAAAATAAAAAGGAATACCACAAACACCTCCGTACATAATAGTGATTATAATGTGTTTTTCCTTTATCTTTTCTTCATATTCACCTTGTGGACATCCCAATTAGCAATGTTGTGGACAAATAATATGATGTAACACGTATAATCAACTCATTAGACGAAAAATAGATGAAAAGATAAATGGAGTGACATATTTGTTAAACTTTTCAAAGTAAAGGATGTTAAATCAGTTAGAAAATAGTAAAAGGGTATGTTTGTTAACTTTGCATAGTAGAGGGGCAAAAAGGTGTATTAACCATTATATATAATAGATAGATAGATGTTACAAAAGGAGAAACTAGGTGGCCGTATAGCCGCGCCTAGGCACTACGGCGATCGATTGCCTCGCTTTGGCCATAAGCAGCTAGCTAGGCAGTATCAGCAACTAGGCGGCGTAAGGCAACGACAAAGAAACATAAGATGGCGACTAGACAGATGAGTCGGCCGCTTAATCGGATATGTCGAATAAGGTGGTCGACTATAAATAAATAAATAAAATTTAACCAAAACATGTGTTTTGGTTTAGCTCCCACAAAATTGGTTCCAAAAAAATAAGAACCCTAAAACCATCGAGCTCTTCTCTCTTCACTTTCTTCCCTTCATTTTGCGCTTCATCTTTCTTCCATTTACGATGTTGCTGTTCCACGGGACTTCTCTTTTGTCGCCCTCTATGCGGCTTAGTGAGGGAGTTGTCGTCGCCATTGCAGCTTGTTAAGGGAGTCATCGCTACCACTTCTATAGCAGTGGAGTTCCATTCCGAGATTTCCAATATGACTATTGAGTTTGTCATTGCCTTTATTGCTTATCTTATCATGTTTTTCATGTTTGTTTGCTTGCTTCTTTATGAGAAATTGAACCTTGTTTAGTTTTACTTTCTTAGTTATATAACTATGATTCAGTGAACTATTATACTTGATGTTTATGATTATGTAGATATTGCAAAATATTTCCTATTATTTTATTGAATTTGGTAAAACGCCTAGGCACGCCTATGCTCCGCCTAGGAAAGTAAGTGCTGGCAGAGGCTTACCACCTGCCTAGCGCCTAGCGCCTTCTTGAACATTGATATATATATTAGTATAGAAGATTAATGGTGGGACAATAATCCTCAATTATCTCATATCCCGGCCTCTGGCCTTAGCAAGAACCGATATCAGTAATTAACCGTTAGTTACCCTTAACCTTACCCCATCTAGCCAACTAGTGGCTAGACCCGAATACCCACCACAAGGACGAACAACAAAGAATCAAACCAATTCCTGAACCTTCACAAATAACCCTCGATATTGAGGAACTAAAACCGTAAAATCCGTTCATAAAAAAAAACCGTAAAATCCCTCACCTTAACTGATGTGATACATCATATTCTTGTATGTCGTGAACCTTCTCGTCGTCCTGGTTTCATCGTCCTCACGGTTGGTATGCTCGAATCTATGAATTAACACCACAAGCACTGTCAAACATACCCTTAAAGCCAAGCTTCCAAACACACCACAGACAAGCTGAATTTGCACAGAGGTCACTTATCTTTCTGAAATGCCCGAAGGGGCCGCTAAAATTCTTCGAAGGGTGCAGCTCACCCCTTTTCTTCTCTGATCAGTCCCTGTCGCCGTCGGCAACGTCAGCAGCCGTCGCCACCTCCTCTGAAGTCGTTGTCGCCGCACGCCAAGGTCTTCCGCCGCTGGAACGAAGCCTTAGCCCCTTCCTCTTCTGATTCAGCGCCGCTGAAGGGGAAAAATCCCATCCCTTGATTGTTTTCCCGTGCGTCGAACCCAAAATCCGTCTCGCTCTCCTCGAAAGTTGGAGCCGTCGCTCCCCTCCTCTAATTCTGTGTTGTCTTGTTCCCAAAAGATAGGGCTGCTCCCTTCTCTTCTCCCATACAAACTCTTTAACCAAACCAAACACTCTCCTTAACTCCCACGGGCCGAAGCCTAGCTCCCTCCCCTTATTCTTCTTCTTTAGCCGTCGAACTAGCCTAAGGTCGTGTCACCTTTCTTACTTAACCGGTGGGCCGGCTGACCCAAAGCCCAAGTCCTGGCTCTTCCTCTCGCTGCCCGAGAACTAGCAAGGCCCCAGGCCCTTTCTCTTCCTCTTTCGGCTCGAGCCTAAGCTTCTGGTCGGGCCCAGCTTGAGCAACTCAACCGGGCCGAAGGCCCCTTCTCTGCTGCTATCTCCCGCTGGATCACAAGCACGGCTGGGCCTTGAGCCAACCCGGAAATGATTTATTCCACCAACGGAATACATTATACTCAAAATTAATTAATCAAATTCGAATTAAAAATAAATCCTCCAAGTTTTAACCAACGAGGTTTAGCCAAGAATTTTTAAATTCTAACCGGACACTCGGAAATGGGATGTTACATGTCTTGTTGTAACTAAACCCCCTAGGGTTAAGTAAGTGGAACCTTAGGTGGGTTGATGATTGATGTACACTTTAAACCCTTATATATTTCGATTTAATTCAAGTTCAATGTGATTCAGATTCATGCTTATCTTCTCATTTCCTCTTCCATGTACTCTTGACCTAGATGCATGATTAGATTACCATTTGGTATGGATTGATCCGAGAGGGCTTTCATTCATCGACTACCATGGATTTTTGCTTAGTTTGCATTTTCGTTCGAAAGAGGGATGTTTACTAAATCTTTCTAGGTTACAACCCATAGGCATTTCACCGAACTTGGTGCGCATTTACATTTAGTCAGTTTTGAGATGAGAGTCCGACTAATTTGTGTCTATTCTTGGGTCTAATGGTCTCAAGAGAGTCTTAGGATACGTGTTGGTTTAAATGTCGAAAGATCTCGTCCTGTTCTTGTTTGACTTGATTATCCTAGGTTGTATTTTTCATGATTCATGATCCCCAAGGGGAAACTTGTTTGACACTTGCTTCTCATCCATTACATTCACCTCGTATTTGTCATCGTGCGCGCTTTGATTGAATTGTTGACCCCTTTTTCCATTCTCTTTGAGTCGTTGCTTGATAGTTGATATGAGTTGACTTTGTGATTGATTGAGTCATTGACCTTCGAGGAACCTAGACCTCAACCCCCCCCCCCCCCCTGAGCACTTCCTTCCTAACGTGTAACCCGAATCAAGGAACCCCGCGAGAATACGACCCTAGCCAAAAGCTAAGTATCTTTGAGGAGGGCTTTTCCCTTGATCATTAGTCATGATGGTGACAAAGGAATTTTTCAATGAGAAGGAAATGAAAAGCATAGGCAGAGGTTAAGGTGTATTTCCTAAGAATTGAATTCCCTAAGGAGCAATTAAGGTAATGGCATCGGGTATAAGTGCTAGGATAAGTAGTAATCAAAGTCATTGGATGATTAAGGTAAAGTTACCTTGGAGGCATGAGAAGTCGGGTACGCACTTGGTGCTGAATGAACAAGAAATAAGAGGTACTTTTGGAAGGAAGTGGACCAATGGAAATAGAAGATACTACAAGAAATAAACATACAAAAACCTCGGAAAGAAATAAACAAACAATTTTACAAAAAGTAAAGAAATCATTGGTTGGGGGGTGGGCACACGGATTGCCACATCATCAAACACTAACAATGGATATTTAACAGCGGCTAAAGCGTTGTCAGGTTTCCCCCCAAAATTTCAAATTCCCACAAGGGCGAGATATTTTGGCGCACCCCTGAATAAAATTCTAATAGTGGAAACCTAACAGTGGATAGCTGTACGCTAATAGCTAACAACAGATTTCAATCCGGTGTTAGAGATTTGATGTTGGAATGTAATTTTCTTGTAGTGAGAATGTGATAAGAACCGTTTGTAGCCATGGTCAGCCATCCTAATACCGTAAGCTATGTAACAAGGCGACAAGTCTAACCTTAGTGTCGGATGGAAACTACTTGGACCCACAAGCTAAGTGTCCAAGTCAAACGGTGCCACGCAGTCGAGGGTGTGTACCTAGAGTCACGATAAACCAAACCTTAAGCTAAGCAACAACGAGAAAAAGCTTGAAGAAAACAAGAACAAGAGTTCTTAAATTCAATTTAAGTGTATTCTGAGTTGTCCCCTACGAAGATGGCCCAAGGTCTCTATTTATAGTTATGGGTTCGGCCAAAGGCTCTCCCTTTCCTACTATGACTCTAAGTCTAAAAATAATAAAGAGCTTAAAAAGAGTACTAAACAAACTACTAAAAAGGAAAAATCCGAATAAAGAATAAAAAACTGTGTAAAAATAGCAAAGTCCCAAACCAGCAAGACTCTAGGGGTGGCCAGTCTGTGTCTAACTATGAAAACGTGACCGTGTCCTAGTCCAGCAAGGATTTCGTGTTCTCCGTGTTTCCTACTCCTAAAAGGACTTGGGATAAAGGAGGATCTTCACGTGGCAACATGGAATCCTTATCTAGAGAGGAAACCTTATAGCGGTTGGATTTCCTTGTCGGGGCCGAATTCTGGTGGCCCGGCCCTAGACGTGTCTTTCATCGGCATAGTGCCTGTGTCTAGCTCGGCCCTGGGCACGTCTGGCTTCAGCTCGGTGTTGGTGTCTCGGCTCGGTCCAGTTTCTTGTCTCGGTCTGACTTTGGTGTCTTGGCTCGGTCCGACATCATGTCATCCTTCGGTACGGCCTTGAGCTTAGGCTCGGCCTCAATATTTCTTGTCCCTCCGTTTAGCTCCGACATCGGAGCTCGGTCCGGCATCCTGGCATGGTCACAGTCCTACATTAGTGTCTCGGCCCGATCCAACATCAGGTATCGGTCTGGAATCAACATCATGTCTCGGTTCAGCATCTGTGTCCTGTCTCGGCCTGACATCAATGTTTTGGTCCGGTCTGGCATCAACATCCAGAGGTCCGACTCTAGTGTGGCCCTTCCTTTGACTTCCTTAGGCATGAAACTCCTCAGAAATGTGTGTCCTCCTGTACTCAGCCTCTTTGTATCCTCCTCATGTCCTCCTTTCCTCCAAGCCTCTAGGTATGCATTAAGGATTCATCTCCACGGTGTCGGGGCCGCGTCAGGCCACGTGAGGGCGATCACTTCATTCCCCTCTTCTTGAGAAGGATTCGTCCTTGAATCTGTAATTCCACAAACATTATACATCGAAGCAAGTTAGTAACATAGAGATTGGTTCTTACACCATACGGACCAAACAAAATAAAAATATAGGTTTTGGGAAAGATCCGTGGTGGAATGGTGACGAGTCCATCTCCTTCTGGTAGAAGTTTGGAGGTGTTTAGCTAAGGGAATTCCTTCTCTTGATAGTGGATTCGTATTCACGCTCCTGACAGGAATTCCATAGTCTCTCGGTCCTTGTCGGCAATTGGGGGTGTATCGGCTAGTCCGGTGTTCAATGTTTGCACTAGTTCCCTCGTGTATATGTTCTGCACTTCTTCTCCCACCTGCATCTAAGAAATTAAGGATAGGCAAGGGTGAAGAATGTAATGGTTTCAGGGGATTAATCCCATAATTAAGATAAAAAAGTGATCGTTTTGTGATATGAGGTCTATCACGCCTAGGTTCGATTTTAGTACGGAGCAAACAACCTGTCCAACTTTTTAAAATTTTGCTAGCCTTGGACATGGATTTTTTGTCTATTCTGATTGTAGTAGTCATTGGTATCCTAGCTCCTATTTTATAATAACGATCTTTCCATAAGTGTCTAGGAAACTTAGACTCTCTATTAGGTCCTAAGGTTTTGGGTATGCCAAGAAACTTCACAACTTCCCTAAAGAGCATGTTAGTGGCGTAGGATGTTTCATAAGACTCAACTAATAGTTTATCACGCTTAGGTATAGAAAGTTGATACGCTATAGTGATTGGTTTGATGACTTGGTGGGCAGCCTTGCTTGGACGATAAGCATCCGACACCAAGTCGGTTCGGCGCTCATGGTCTCGGACGGATAGCTCTTTGCTTGGTGTCTCCTTGGTGAGCACATCCTCGAAATCCTGTAGTAATAAGACAGAAATACTAGAAAACGAACGGTTAGGGTTAAGACATTCCTTGTTAGGGACTGCTATTAAAGAATTCTTCGTATCCAGGGCTTGTCTCCTCTTATGGGGTCTCACTATTGGGTTTCCCCTCCTCCCAGCCTCACTCTTTTGAGCTCTTTGATCTCGTGGATCTTTTAATTTTGTTTTCCACTCGTGGGCTCACTCTTTTCTTCTCTCATTACTTGAGCTCACTCTCATTCTTCTCTTGGCTCGGCTTTCTTTCTATTTGATCCTTTAGGATTTCGGCTGAGGACAAGGGCTTGAGATTGTTCACGGAATCTCCATGAGTTAGGCGATATCCATTGGTCCTCCTATCATGCTTAGAGTACCTATCAAACTTCCAAGGTCGACCAAGTAGTATGTGGGCAGCTTCCATAGGAAGAACATCACATAAAATAACATCCGTGTACCTTCCAATGCCAAAGGGCACATGAGCTTGTCGTATCACCCTTAGTTCTCCACAGTTGTTGAGCCAATGTAGCTTGTAGGGATTGGTGTGTCTCTGAGTTGGAATCCCTAAGCCTTCCACCATTCCTAGGCTGACCGCATTGGTGCCACTTCCTCCATCGATCACCATGTTGCATACCTTGTCCTTGATCACACACCTTGTATGGAATAATTGTCCCTCTGCTCCCATCCATCCTCCATTGGTGTGGCACTCAGAATTCGGCGTGATACAACTGAGAAGTGCATGGTGTGATCTGGCTGTGATCTGGCTCCGGGGGCTGCATCGGGGCTGGTCCTGGTCCTGCTGTCGCCCGGTGTCCACTACTTGGCTTTCTCCTTCTCTGGCCTCCTCCGCTTCGGCTCCGGGGCTGGTCACGATGGTCGTATCAGATAGGGTGTCCGTGTCGATCAATGTGGCCTTGGTGGCCGCGCCAGTCGATGTGGCCAGTGCGGTCACGCTGACTACTTCTATCAAGGTGACCGGGGTAGCATCATCATCTACTTCTCTGACTCCTCTCACAGCATTCCTTGGGCCTTGTTGTAGCTCCATGAATTTATTTTGAAGCGGAGTGAAAGTCACCATATATGCCTCTCCAACGTCGTCAATCTTTCATCTGCCATGGTTAGTTTTCAACGAACAAAAAGGCCTCACAAATCTCTCTAATAAGCCTCACTCACTCTTTATTTTTCCACTCATGTATGAATTTTAAGTAAGCACTCAAAGTAAAGTTTTGAAAATCAGAGAAAAGTCAAGCTCAGTTCAAGCAGTTGCAAGTTTCTTCGAAGCTACCAAGTTCAAGAAATATCGAGACGTGTGACACAATAAGACCTATAACCTAGGGCTTACTCTATGGGCACAAACACAATATTTTTTATGACTCGTCAATCAAGCACACAAGCAAACAGTTTAAATTTTTTAGGGTTGGTTCAAAATATTTCAATGCAATGAAAGCTATCTACTAAACCCCTCTTCTTGAAATCAAACTATCACAAAACCATGGTGAAGGTGGCTGATGACACTAGAATTATCGTGATTATCAGCCCGTTTAAGCGACATTTCATTACTTGTCACACGATTTTAGGGGTAGTTTAGTGGGTTTTCATTCATTAACACTATTTCCTACCGAATTGGTGATGTGATATTATTGCTCGTGTTTTAAACCTATGATTGACCTAAGAATCTCCCTTTTTTGATCTTGAAATGCCATGGCTTGTGTGCTTTTAGAGTTGTTTTGCACAAAGTACACTTTTTTTGTCCGTAAGCCACTTTTGTACCCAATTCGTTGTTTATCGGATTTGTCTTTGTGCATTTCAGGCCTTGGCATGGTAGTATGGATGACAAGGAGCACATAGGATCAAACGGGAGCGCAATCGGAGCTAGGATGAGGGAGTTAAGGCCAATGCAAAGTGGAGTTTTCTACACCTACAAGAGTTCTCGGCGAGAACTCTACATTCTCGCCGATATATATTGAGGAATTGAATGCTATTGCTCGACGAGAATTTACAGCATCTTTTCAAAGAGGTTCTCGGCGAGAACTTTTCTCTTTTCTGGTGGACCATATATAAGCAGTGAACTGGACGATTTTAAGGAATCTTCATTCGATCATTCAACACAACACAGAATTACGCATCATCATGCAATCGCTGACCAAGTAAGATAGATCTGTGGATATCCCAACCCCTAGAACCCTAGAAGTAATTGAAGATCAAAGCAAGTGGAGCTAAGGATTGAAGTCTCTCACCTTGGAGTAGCAACTTGAAGTGCAAGAGTGAAGAATCATCCATGGATGTTATGGTGGTCTTCCCCTCTCCAATTCAGGTCTTCTCCATGTTGTGCTAGGCTAAACTTAGGTTTAACTTAGTGAGGTGATGATTCATGCTAGGATAGATGGATGATTGACTGAGTTGAGTCCTCCATAGTCAATGTGTAAGAAGTTGGTTCTTAAACATTGTGCTTGTATGCCATGTGAGCTTGATTAGTTTGTATGGTACATTCTTATGTCATTCAATGTATGAAAGTTGTTGGATGATGTTGATTTAAAGTTTAAGGATTGTAATTGATGATTTGAGAGATTGAGTTACTCATTTGCAACCATTTTCCCACTTGATTTCCTTGTTGACATTTTCACAGACACTTGGTGTGGATTAGAGCTTTTGTTCAATTGGAGGTTGAAAGACATTGTGATTGTTAATCTAATATTCTATGATTGATATGAGAGTATCTTGCATCATTGCCTTGTGTTAGAGATTTTTGATTAGGAGTTTAGGTGTGTGAGCATTTCATTGAACTAGATTAAAGCACTTTATCCCTTTGTTTCTATAGCGAGAGATAGTTCATGTGGCTTAGGAGTAGTGAATCATTCTTGCGAGAGTTGGTTAATTCTATCTAAGTGTTATGCATGGCCAATCGATTACACATTGATGCTTGTGACTCAACTTGTCTTTCATTACTCTTAAGCATGAAGATATCACTCATTAAGTTGACCTCCTCTTTTCTTGTTTGATCCTCATTCCTCCTTATTAGTTATTGTCTTACTTGTTTTAGTTTGTTTATGCTTTTGATTCGTTCTTTCAAACCAAAACTCAATCTAAATGTCTAGACCATCTATGAAGTGTGTGAGTATTAGTCTTTGAGAGAACCCCGTGGAATACGAGTGTTAATAATTGCACCTTCGTGGTTGGTTATTGGCACGTCAATTGGTTACTATGGCTTGTTTCGGGTCTATTTGATGTGTTTTCTAGTGTCTCTTTGAGTATACAGTTTTTTATCGTCAAATATGTATCCATCAGAGGTGTTCGGGATGTAATGGAGCCCCAAGATGTGATCCGGGATCATTAGAGAATGCAAAGTGATCAAAGAATTAAAAACACCTGCCCAACAAAGAAGTTCTTGCCGAGAATATCAAAGTTCTAGGCGAGAATGTGTTCACAAGCTCAGTGCAATTCTCGTCGCCAGTCTCAGAAAATTTTACGAAGAAGTTCTCGGTGAGAACTTTAATATTCTCACCGAGAACATTGTGAAGAAGTTGGAATAAATCTGCGTCACTTTTCTGAATTAATTTGCAAAGAAGATTTTGGCGAGAACTTTGAATGTTCTCATCGAAAACCTTGGCCTTTTCCGGGTCTGTCTTGGAGAAGCAGCTATTTAAGGAACGATTCAACCTCAGTTGAAGGAATCCGATTTTCAGACCTTCTAATATAATAGAGAGAGTTTAGAGTGATTCTTGGAGTTCCCGGACAGATCTTGACAAAGTCTTTCCATCCTAGAGTGCTCGGAGCTAGGAGTGAAGATTGCTCGAGATTGAAGCTTCGTCGGAGTCAATGCAATTAGGTTTTACAATTCTTCTATTCTTCCTTGTTAAGATGAACTGCTTTGTTGTCTTTGATTCTCTGATTTCCAACATGAGTAGCTAAATTTTTTAAGTTTAGATTAGATAAACCCTAAGTGACCCGGAGCTTTAAAGCGGTCACGGATCGGCGGTAATTAGATTTTAATTCCGACAGTTTCTTATTCATTATTGGTTTGTTCTTAATTTTGTGTTTCTTTTTTGGCTTGATCGTCTATATTAGATTCTTGTTAAAATAAGGATAGTTGGCGAACGTCCTCCTTGTTTTAGAACCTCATATCAATTAATTAACCTATTCAATGGATTATGCCTTTCGTAGGAACCGTTTAGGGTTAATCCGCTTCTAGAATAGCTCATTAGAATCAATCAGGTGCACTAGTTAGTTATCCATTGCAGAAGTGAATGCATGGACGATTAATTAATCTTGGTAGTTAGTTCCTATAGAGCGAACGTTTACGGACTTAGACCTAAGGGTAAGGAGCTGTGATGGTGTCTAAGAACTGAATGAATTAGGATTGAAAGTTGTAGGTTTTGTGATCGCCAATGTCCTGGTAATCTTAGGGGGATTCAAGTCTAAGCTTTTGTCTGTCTTTCGTTGATCAACCTTAATCAATCAATCTGTCTTTTAATTCAATCTTAATTTCCGTGCATAATAGTTTAGAAGTCATGGAACTCACACCACGCAACATGAATTTAAACCTGAATAAATTTGCTAATTCCTTTGAGTAAATAACTAGAAGAAACCCGTGGAATACGATCTAATCTACTTTTGTAGGTTAGTATTTGAAACCCTATTCTGCAGCTTTATCAAATTGGCCATGTTGTCGGGGACTCTTCTTAATTGTTTGAGAGAAGAGTTGGCATTTATTTTTCTACTTTCCATCTTACCATTTTCCATCACACTTTGATTTTACACCGGTTGTTCTTGTTTTTGTTACTTATAAGTTGAATGCAAGTTTATGAACTGTTCACTCACTCATTCTCAGCTCAAATCTGTCAAGACTAAGAGCTCAGACATCCCGGACAGTTCTTTACCGACAAAGCAACAACAAGCGAAGAAGCAAGTAACCCTCATCATCTACCCCCATCAAAGCTGAGGAGTTGAAGGAGAACTCCTCTTCTTCGCCTACACCTTTCGTTCACTCATACTCACCACCACCATCTCTCAGGATGAATCCGCCACCACCGCGCACCATGGAGGATTACAATAAGCCGATCGCGATTAGTGTTCGGTCAAGCATCGTTGTGCCAGTCAATGATGCAGATCCCGACTATGAGATCAAAATGCCCTTCCTAGGAATGATCTCTAGGGATGTCCAATTTGAAGGGAAGCCACATGACAATCCATGCACTCATCTGGCAGACTTTCTTGCCATGTGCGAGACCTTCAAGAGTGGGAACCTCGACAAGAATACTCTATGCTTGCGAGCATTCCCATTCTCACTCAGAGGTGCCGCCAAGAGGTGGCTTAACAGCAAGCCACCCAGTCACTACACCAATTGGGATGATCTTGCCCAAGACTTTGTGGAGGAATACTTCCCTCCTTCGAGGTCCACCGCTTACAAGGATACATCACCAGATTCAGACAGAAGGACGGAATAAGCTTATATGATGCTTGGAATGAATTCCAAGAACTTCTCTACAACTGTACTCATCACGAGTTCTGATGAACCCGTCGTTGTGCTGGTTCAAACAAATAACTAACAAAGCTAACAAAAGCTAGGGTAGATCGTATTCCACGGGCCTTCTAATGATCGACTACTCAAATAAGCTGGCAAATTACTCAGGTTTAAACACTTCGTGCGTGGTGTGAGTTCCACGACTTATAATTCTAAGAAATGCAGAGAAATTAAAAATTGAAACTAAAAACAGATTGGAAATTAGAGTTGAAAACAGAGATGACAGACGAACTTAGACTTCGAATCCCCCTTCATTCACCAGAGCATAGGCAATCAACAGATCAGCGGATTTCAATTCCATTCAATCAATTCTAAGACACCACCATAACTCCTAACCCTTAGGTTTAAGACCGGCGAACGTTCGCTCTATCGTTCTAGCTACCAAGATTAATTAGCCGCCCGGGTACGGTCGCCTCTCGCAACGAATTAACTTAACTGGTGGAATTACTAACGATTTATGAGTTACTCTTGCAGTGGATTAACCCTAACCGGTTCCTACGAAAGGCACACTCCAATTATAAGGTTAATTGTTCAATTTGATGTTTTAAAGTAAGGGGAGCGTTCGCTTCTATCCTTAGCTTAACAAGAATCTAATCTAGGTGATCAATCCAGACAAGAAACATTAACAATGAAGAACAAATCAAACATGAAAGAGAAACTGATTGAACTTTGAATCTAATCACCGCCGATCCATGACCGCTTTAAATCCCTAGGTCACTTAGGGTTCATCTAGTCTAAGCTCTAAGAGTTTAGCTACTCATGTTCAACACAAAAGAATCAAAGACAAAGATAGAGTTCATCATACAAAGGAAGAACAAAAAAGTATCTGAAAAACCTAATTAAGACGACTCCGGCAGAACTTCGATCTTCCGGTAGACTGCAATCCTAGCTCCGAGTCTTCGAGATGGAAGGGATGGCGTCACGATCTCTTTCCGGCTCTTCGAACTCTAAACTCTCCTTCAGAACTCTTGAGAATCCTTAAAGTATTTGGTATTAGTTGGAAATTATGACTATGAAAAGTATATCCTGATTTGGGCCGCCGGTTAAGTATTTATACTTAACCCTAATACTGCCGGATTTTAACTGAGATTTTCAGCGAAAATATGAAGGAATTTTCACCGAAAATTCCTTTACAAAATGGGTTGTCCGCCGACTGAATTCTCCTGTGTTTTTCGGACCGATGGTTTTCGGCGAAAACTTCATATTTTTGCCGAAAACTTCTTTGGTTGAGCTCCAGTGGATTTGTTCATGTATTTTCGCCGAAAACCCTAGGTGTTTTCGTCGAAAATTCCTTTGTAAAACGGGGCAGGATTTGGTTTGATTTGGTTGGCTCTTTGGATCGATTCCGGTGCGATTCCTCGATGTTCCAACGCCTTAGACACGTCCTTGGCTACTTATTTGACGGCAAAAACCTGTGCTAACATAGAAACACTACAAAACCATCAAATAGACCCGAAACGGGCCAAGGTAACACAAATGGCACGAGATAGGGCAATTGATTTTATATTCGTTATTCTACCCTAAAAACCATGTCTTAAGCAAGGAAATGTCGCTTAAATGAGGCTGATAATCACGTCAAATCGAGTGTCATCAAAATACCCCACACTTAAGCTTTTGCTTGTCCTCAAGCAAACTGAATAGAAACGCTCATGTTCACAAATGATAAGATCGATTAAATTGGAGCTCAATCACACACAATGAATTATTAGACAGATAGATCCTAGAACAAGAAACCTAACATGCATACAGATCAACCAAACAACCTGGTCTCACTAATAAACTGCACACGACAAGTAATCGTAACCAATTATGCACGAATTTGACCTGACCGACCAGACTCCTCACACAGGAAATATTTAGTAAATTGGGAACTCTCACTCTCTGTGTTTAAGGACGTGTTTATACTCTCAATCATTTTCTGTTACTGAATTCTGTCATAAGTTTTCATTTCGACCACATCTCCACCACTGTGACAACACGAGCACCAGTCAAGAAGGACTTCCCTGCTAGGACAGTAACGAATCTACACTACAAGGGTTCATGATGAGATGGATGATGGGGATGTATGATGATGGCTTGGTGCGGTGTAGCTTTCGACTAACTTCCCTCGAATCTAGCCTATGGCTTCCTACCGTCTAACCAGACACGGGTGGAATAGTGAACGCTCGTCCTAAGATACCCTCAAACAACCTAGCACTTTTTATTTTCTTTTAACATATTTTTTTCTTTTCTGACTTTTTTTTTGACTTCGTTCTTCCATATGTAGAGAGAAGAACGTTTATTGAACTTAAAACTTTTTGGCTTTTCTGATTTTTCTTCTTTCCTTTTTTTTGAAACTTGCTTCTTTTCTTCTTTTTCTATTTTTTTCTTTTTTTCTTTTGTGCCGATTTTTCTTTTAGTTGCTAGAGGGGTTTACACGTTTGGACATAATAGCTAAGACCACCTGTTTAATGGCTATAGGCAGGTTACCACAAACCGACTTCCGGTAGGTCAATCTAGAACTACAACCACAGGGGATCAACGGGGAATGAAAGAATGGGAAATGGCTGTAATGTATTTCGAACCGAAAGAACAGGCCAAGCTCAAGGGTTTAAACCTAATGGATTTTATCGTTGGGTAGGCTATCTGGATTAGTAGCTGAATCTAGGTGCCCCTATCATTCTAGAACTCGTGTCCTCGTGTGGTCACGAGTAGGTCTCATGCAAATTCTAATTCATTCAAGCAAACAGAAAATCACTCAGAATAATTGAAATTGCAAGTTACGTGTCAATGGATCAAAAGCTCACATTTGGTTTGCTAGTCGGATTCGGTCATTTTCATGCAATCAAGGCTACAAACTACAAGTGTGATCTAAAAAATTCTGTTCTGACCAGGCAATTTAGCATCAAAGTAAACACGTTGGTTCTCAAGTTCTAGGTTAAGCAGTCTAGGCATCATTATGAAAGTTTGAACAACAACTTAACATCAAAGATCAAGAACTGAGCCATTCTAATGCTAGAGAGATTGGACAGGAATCACGAGGCACACAAAAACACAATCAAGGGCAATCAAGTTCATGCAAGGTTCTCTAGCATCCTACCCCACACTTAAATCGGACTGTGTCCTCACAGAACTAATTCTAGAGTTCAGAGTGAAGTAGAAGAACATGGACCGAGATGGTTGGCGTAGGGGATGAGCACGGATCCTCGAGCGGAGGGAATCTACCCAAGCGAAACAAAGGGAATCTCCCAACTGCCTACAAAACAAAAACAAATGAAACATAAAAAGGAAACCGGGACAAGTGTCCCGGATCCACACATAAAAAAGTTGGATCGAAATCCGAAAAGAATAAATAAAAATAAGGGACAAGAAAGAGGATACAACCCGATCACTGCTCGTCAGGCGCGTCGGGAGGTGGAAAGTGGAGGACGTCACCGAGCTGACGTTGCCACGCCAGCTGTGCCTCATACCGCTCGTTGGAGCGGTGCATATGTTGCTGCATAATGGTCCATCTCGCCTCTTGAGTGGCATTGTCGGTGATGTGCCACTCCTGTAGTCGCTCATACAGCTCTCCAACATCTGCGGGGTGCGGGTGGTGCTGCCGGTGAGGTGCCTGATATGGATCTGGAATGAGCGGCGGCGACTGGTGTGCATACCCTGCCTGATGGTGTGGCGAGGGTGTATGATCATGAAATTATGGCTCGTACTGAGGCTGAGGTTCCTCAGAATCATCTTCTTCCTCCGACTCATCCTCGTCCTGGGGAGGAGGATCTGCTGCTACCTGGGGGCTGAGGTCCAGCTTCGAGCTTGTACTCGACCGCCAAATCGCCTCCAACGGTGCGTACTCTGCGGCATGGGATGTCGGGCCATATTCGTGGCTGAGGCCGAAGGAGATGATGAGTCGGCCTACAAAGTTGCCTCCTAGGAGTGAGCGAGGTGGCTTTGACCTCTGAGTCTTCTTGCGGAGTAGTCGGGCAAGCACCCATCCGGGGTGAAGAGGGTAGCTCTCCCGGATGGCGCGATTAAGAAGAAGCTCCTCTCGGCTGATGTGGTGGCGGTCCTTCTCTGGAGCATACAAAAGAGAACGACGCCAAACCATGTGAATGAATTTATAGAGAGGGTGAGAGAGAGACTTAACTGAATTATGCTTCGTGAGACGATCGCCGGGCACTCCAGTCATGTGGCTCCAGAGTGCATGGTACTCCTCTCCGTCGTCATCGTCGTTCTCCCAGCCGAGGTAATGACCATTGTAGTGCTCGTGGGGAATGCTGATGACACTCGATTTGACGTGATTATCAGCCTCATTTAAGCGACATTTCCTTGCTTAAGACATGGTTTTTAGGGTAGAATAACGAATATTCAATCAATTGCCCTATCTCGTGCCATTTGTGTTACTTTGGCCCGTTTGAGGTCTATTTGATGGTTTTCTAGTGTTTTTATGATAGCACAGGTTTTTGCCGTCAAATAAAGTAGCCAAGGACGTGTCTAAGGCGTTGGAACATCGAGGAATCGCACCGGAATCGATCCAAGGAGCCAACCAAGTCAAACAAATTCCTGCCCCGGTTTACAAAGGAGTTTTCGCCGAAAATCCCTTAGGGGTCGTTTGGTATAGGGGATCGAGAATTAGGGGAAATATGAAAATAGGGGAATGGTGGAAAAGTGTTTGTTAAAAGTTGGAGGATGTTAAATTACATTGTTTGGTATGTATATTTGGTAAAGAAAATAGGAGGGAAAGACAGTGGGTCCCATTATTCTATTTGGGGGAAGTCAGAATTTCTGATAAAAGTAGAAATTATCAGAATACACATTCTGGAGACAGTAAGAAACTCTGGGTATCTGAAATACAAAACTCCAGCTCCATTAGACAATAAACAAACAAGGATATCTCAGAATACAGAGTTTCCAAGAAACATAGTTGAATTTCCCCTATATAGTATTTTCAGCGAAAATGCAAGAACAAAATCACTGATGTCAACTGAAGGATATTTTCGGCGAAAACACTAAGTTTTCGCCGAGAAGTGTTGGACCAAAAATTACAGAGAAATCAGTCGGCGGTCATAAACGTTTGCAAAGGAAATTTCGGCGAAAATTCCTTCATATTTTCGCCGAAAATCCTAGTTAAAATCCGGCGATTTAGGGTTAAGTATAAATACTTAACCGGCGGCCCAAATCAAAGGGGGATCATAATACACTTTTCATAATCAATTAATTTCAGAATTCTCACGAGTTCGGGAGAGAGTTTTAGAGTTCGAAAAGCCAGGAAGAGATCGTGACGTCATCCCTTCACCTCGGAGACTCGGAGCTAGGATTGAAGATTACTGGAGAGCGAAGCTTTGCCAGAGTCATAAGAATTAGGTTTCTCAGTTCTTATCTGTTCTTCCTCTGTGTGATGAACTCTGTTTCTACCTTTGATTCTTTTGTTATGAACATGAGTAGCTAAACTTATAGAGCTTAGATTAGATGAACCCTAAGTGACCCAAGGCTTTAAAGCGGTCACGGATCGGCGGTGATTAGATTCAAAGTTCAATCAGTTTCTCTTTGCATGGTTGTTTTGTTCTTCATTGTTTATGTTTCTTCTCTGGTTGATTGCCTAAATTAGGTTTTTGCAAGTTAGGGTTAGTCGCCAGACGTTGTCGCTAGACGTAGTCGCTAGACAGTTCCCTACTTTGGCGCATAAACTTGTCTTCCTTGATCACCTAGTTTAGATTCTTGTTAAGCTGAGGATAGAAGCGAACGCTCGCCTCTCTTTAAAACATCAATTCAACCAATGAACCTTATAATTGGAGTGTGCCTATCGTAGGAACCGATTAGGGTTAATCCACTGCAAGAGTAACTCATAAATCACTAGTAATTCACCAGTTAAGTTAAGTCGTTGCGAGAGGCGACCGTACCCGGGCGACTAATTAATCTTGGTAGTTAGATCGGATAGAGCAAACGTTCGCCATTCTTAAACCTAAGGGTCAGGAGTTATGGTGGTGTATAGAAATTGATTGAACGAGAATTGAAATCCGCTGATCTGTTGATTGCTGTTGCCTTGGTGATCTAAGGGGGATTCGAAATCTAAGCTTGTCTGTCGTCTGTCTGAACCATCCAATCATTCTGTCTTCAAATTTCATTTTAATTGTCTTGAATCTTAGTCTAGAAGTCGTGGAACTCAGACCACGCACAACGTGTTCAAACTTGGATAAATTGCCAGCTTCTTTGAGTAGTCAATTAGAAGAAACCTGTGGAATACGATCTGCTTAGCTTTCTAGCTTGGTAGTATTTGATCACTGTTCTGCAGCTCATCAAATTGGCGCCAGTTGTCGGGGACTCTTCTATATTGTTTGAAAGAAGAGTTGGCATTTTATTCTTCTACTTTCCATCTTTCATTTCCCGTCACACTTCGATTTTACACCGGTTGTGCTTGTTTTTTCCCTTGCAAATCATAGCAGGTACAAAATCGAATCACTCCCGTTCCATCTTCCCTACCGCAATGTCCGCTCCAAAGAGTCTTGTGGACTACAGTAAGCCGAGCGCATCTAACATTCAGTCTCCAATCATCGTGCCTTCTAATGACGATGATCCCGACTATGAGATCAAGATCCCCTTTCTGGGACTAATCTCTAGGGACGTGCAATTTGAGGGAAAGCCAGATGATAATCCGTGTACACATCTATCTGACTTTTTGGCTGTCTGTGAAACTTTCAAGTCTAAGAACCTCAACAAGAACGCTCTATGCCTTCGAGCCTTCCCATTCTCACTCCGAGGCGCCGCAAAGATATGGCTCACTAGCAAGCCACCCGGTCACTACACCAACTGGGATGATCTTGCTCAGGAATTCATAGAGCAATACTACCCTCCTTCCAGAACAACTGCTTACAGGAAAAACATCTCAAGATTCAGGCAGAGAGAAGGAGTAAGTTTACATGATGCTTGGAACGAATTCCAGGGACTCCTCTACGATTGCCCTCATCATGGCTTCACTCAGATGCAACTAGCGAGATCTTTGCTTGGGGTATGAACGAAGAATCATTTGAATGGGTTAACTCCTTAGCTGATGGAGACTACACCGCACTCACACCAGAAGCTGCTCTTCTTCACTTTGCAAACTGCGCATCTAAATCTAGAAGTTGGGACAGATACTTTGGAGCAGCTAAGAGCCAACCAAGCCGTGAAGACCAGATCAAGAGCGAAGTGCAGAAAGAAATGAAAAAGATTTTCAGTACAGCAAATAACTGGTCTATAGGGGAAGTGAATTTTATTGATCAAGATCCCCTGGATTCACCGGAGGACAGCAACCTCAGAATTATACGTTCGAGAATACTTGGGAAATCGAGATAGACAAGAAGCTCAACCTGATCTTGACAAGACTCGATGACCACGAGGAGAGATTCAAGCTTCAAGCCCTCTTAAATCAAGATCATAAAGCTCGAGGTCAAAGAATGGAGAGCATGTTGAATAACATGTTTAGCCTGGTAACTAGTAGCCCTCTCCTTAATCAATCATCGGTTCGAGAGACTCTACCATTAGGAAGGACACGTCAAGGCTATCTCCACAAGAAGCGACAAGCAATCAGCTGATCCTGCAGCTCCTGAACCGGCCATAATTCTTGATGCTATAGCCATTGACAAGCCAGAGATCGAAGAGGAGGTGGCTGCCCCGCCTCCCCTAACAAAGACATCACCTGCGCCACCTCTCCCTCCATATCAGCCTCGGATTCTGTTTCCTAAGGCTGCGCAATCAAAGGAGAAAGATCATGATACCCGGTACAGAAAGTGGCATGGATACTTGAAGAACACAGATGCCAAGATACCAGTTACTGATGCTACCCAGATGATACCGGAGGCTGGAAAAGTCGCGAAAGATCTTGCGAAGGACAAGAAGAAGGGAGAGTTGTCTTCCGTCTCCCTCGAGGAAGAATGCTCCGCGATCCACAGCCAGACAACCGCCATACCTCCCCCAGATAAGTGTCGCGATCCTGGTGCTTTTACTTTGCCTTGCACTATTAAAAATGTGAAAATTGATCGTAGTTTAATTGATCTAGGTTCTTCCATTAATGTCATGCCTACCTGCTTATATGAGAAATTGAACCTAGGAGAATTGAAACCGATTAGCATGCGTTTAGTGTTTGCCGATAGATCTGTGAAATTACCTAGGGGATTGATAGAAGACGTGGTTGTCAATTGTGGTCCTTTTACTATTCTAACTGATTTTATTGTTATGGATACCCGAGGGGAAGATGTCACTCTTCTCTTAGGCCGACAGTTCATGGCAACAGCCGCATTACCATTAATGTCCCGAATGGCTCGTTGACATTAAGGGTCGTCAAGGATACCATGACATTCCGTCTCAAGGACGGTATTCAAGTCCCTATCAGAGAAGAGGCGCATTGCTTGTCTGTTGAAGCTTTGGAGTTGGCTTCGGTCAACTCCGTTACTAATGAAAAATCTAGAGTTTCTGCAGAAATCTTCTTGCCAGGTGTTGGACAGGTCCCTAATCTGAAGAATGAGCTACCAGCACAAGAGCCAAGAAAGAAGGAAGATCCGACGGCATTCCCCCATGAATCACCAAAAGTTAAGGATCCTGGCGAGACGAAGAAGAAAGGAACAGGAGAGACCAAGGAGGTTTGGGGGCCAGTCATTAAACCGCCTTCTATCGAGCCACCAGAGAAGAATAATCCTCTGAAGGACGCTTCTTCGAAAGAACATGTGCGGGCCATTTGAAATCTCTGGTCATCTTCCCGAAGAACGAACCAAGCTAATTCTCGCACATGGGAAGAGGTTCACACTTGCCGGAGGATCCCCAAGGCCATATTTCATGAACTCCGACTCGGGCCTAAGAGAAATCCTGAGTTGGGACGTCTCCTAACACCGTCTAGGTATCGTCCAGCTCAAGGACGTTAAGCAAGAGCGCTTCGTGGGAGGCAACCCACGGCTGGAGTCAGTTTTTCATTTGTGTCAACCTTAGTGTTCTAGAGTCGGTTCGGGGGAGCCAAAAGTGTCAGTTTGTTTGTTTTCTTATTTTTTTCGTGTGTAGTCTGTGTGTCGTAGTGTCAATCGCAAGTCGTTTGAGGTTGTTCCGATTTTTGTGGATTTAACTGTGATTTTTTGAAGTTTGCCGGGATTGCGAAAATATTTTCAATCGTAGAGTTCAAAATTTTCGGGGAAAATACACCCGGTTTTCGGCGAAAATTCTCTTTGAAATCCCACTAAGTTTTCCAGACGTTTTTAACTAAAATTTTCAGCGTTTTCGGCGAAAATCCTTTTGAAAACCGGCAGTACTTTTTAACTAACATTTTCGGCGAAAACTTGCACCTATTTTCCCGAAAATTCATTTGAAAATCAACCAATTTTTCGTTTTAAAAATCCGGATTCACCCTCTCTCTCCTCACTTTCTATTTTCAAAACCGAAAAAAAACCTCCCCCTGTTTGTTTAAACTCGCCGCCGCGCGTCTCCCCTTCCTTAGCCGATCAGTTTGAGCCCTAGAACAATCGAATCGGAGCTCTAGAGCTCTCGTTCAGCCAAACCCTACAATTTTTGATTTTTCACCGATTTTTCTCAATCCATTCATTTTCAGCACCCATGGCTTCAAGGTAAGTCGTAGAACTTTTCATTCCGAATCTTTTGACATGTTGAATGCTGAATTTCGTCGGGGTTGACTTTTCGATTTACCTCGATTTGCGTGCCGACTGTTTCGTGTGAACTAGGTTAGCTGACTGGTTTGGACTGGTCTAGCATGCTTAGGGAGTATTGTGCTGAATTATAATACCATTTGATCGTGTGTTGCTATGCTTAAAGATCAATTCTTCGCGGTGTTGACTTTTGTGATATGTCGGTTTGACCATGAACTTTCTATGCTTGTTTGGCTGCCATAAATGTTCATCCCCGTTCATATATCTGTGCTTGCCATATGAGTTATTGATTATGCCGTCGTTTTCCCCTTTGAGATAGTCTTGCCATGATTAGGGTTTAATATGCTATGATGTTGACTTTTTGAATGTCGGTTTGACTTCTGATCCCTAATTATGATAAGAACGTTCCGACTAGACATATGCATACTTTGTGATTTGTTGTGATTACCGGTTACTTAATTTGCTTTCCCCCACTCGGTTTTCCTCATTTCTTTGTGAAATTGAGTTTTTCGACTAAGTGTGGGGTGGGTTATTAGTTAATTAATCTGGTTTCATTTCTGGTTTTAGGAATGTCACTCATGAGCGCAGGACCAAGGCACGACTTGACACGGCTCTAGCTCCCGTCACACCCGCCGTCCAGGGCCCTCCACCAGCTTTCCCTAGCCGCGTCGGGTACTAGCAGCACATGCTCCGCACTGACGAGAGGTATGAGGCTCAGCTGGCATGGCAGCGGCAGATAGGCGACGCCCTCCACATCCCCCTCCCGATGCGCCTGACCAGCAGTGATCGGGCAGTTGGGAGATTCCCTTTGCTTCGCTTTGGTAGATTGCCTCTGCTCCGAGGACCCGTGCTCATCCCCTACACCAACCATCTCGGTCCAGGTTCTTCTACTTCACTCTGAACTCTAGTTTTAGTCCTGTGAGGACACAGTACGATTTAAGTGTGGGGTAGGATGCTAGAGAACCTTGCATGAACTTGATTTCCCTTAATTGTGTGTTGTGTGTTTCTCGGTGCCTTTCCAGTTTCTCTAGCATTAGAATTGCTCGGTTCTTGATTTTTTTATGTTAAGTTGCTGTTCAAACTTTCATAATGATGCTTAGACTGCTTAACCTAGAACTTGAGAACCAACGTGTTTACTTTGATGCTAAATTGCCTGGTCAGAACAAAACTTTTAAAATCACACTTGTAGTTTGTAGCCTTGATTGCATGAAAATGACCGAATCCGACTAGCAAACCAACTGTGAGCTTTTGATCCATTGCGCGTAACTTGCAATTTTAATTCTTTTTGAGTGGTTTTCTGTTTACTTGAATGAGTTAGAATTTGCATTAGACCTACTCGAGACCACACGATGACACGAGTTCTAGAATGATAGGGGCACCTAGATTCAGCTACTAAGCCAGATAGCCTACCCAACGATAAAATCCATTAGGTTTAAACCCTTGAGCTTGGCCTGTTCTTTCGGTTCGATAATTGGTGAACCTAAGATCGTTGTTCGGGTTCAAACAAATAACTAACAAAGCTAACAAGCTAGGGTAGATCGTATTCCACGGGTCTTCTATGATTGACTACTCAAATAAGCTGGCAAATTACTCGGATTTAAACACTTCGTGCGTGGTGTGAGTTCCACAACTTCTACTTCTAAGAAATGCAGAGGAATTAAAAATTTAAACTAAAGACAGAATGAAAATTGGTTGATTAAAACAGAGATAACAGACGAACTTAGACTTTGAATCCCCCTTCGTTCCCCAGAGCATTGGCAATCAACAGATCAGCGGATTTCGATTCTCATTCAATCAATTCTAAGACACCACCATAACTCCTTACCCTTAGGTTTAAGACCGGCGAACGTTCGCTCTATCCGTTCTAGCTACCAAGATTAATTAGTCGCCCGGGTACGGTCGCCTCTCACAACGACTTAACTTAACTGGTGGAATTACTAACGATTATTGAGTTACTCTTGTAGTGGATTAACCCTAACCGGTTCCTACGAAAGGCACGCTCCAATTATAAGGTTAATTGTTCAATTTGATGTTCTAAAGTAAGGCGAGCGTTCGCTTCTATCCTTAGCTTAACAAGAATCTAATCTAGGTGATCGATCC
This sequence comes from Linum lewisii, assembly GCA_034768395.1. Classification (NCBI taxonomy): domain Eukaryota; kingdom Viridiplantae; phylum Streptophyta; class Magnoliopsida; order Malpighiales; family Linaceae; genus Linum; species Linum lewisii. The sequence goes on from CM068297.1 coordinate 17,955,389, forward strand.
AGATAAGAAACATGAACAATGAAGAACAAACCAAACATGAAAGAGAATTGATTGAACTTCGAATCTAATCACCGCCGATCCGTGACCGCTTTAAAGCCCTGGGTCACTTAGGGTTCATCTAGTCTAAGCTCTAAGAGTTTAGCTACACATATTCATCACGAAAGAATCAAAGACAAAGAAAGAGTTCATCATACAAAGGAGGAACAGAAAAGTATCTGAAAAACCTAATTAAGATGACTCCGGCAGAAGTTCGATCTTCCGGTAGACTGCAATCCTAGCTCCGAGTCCTCGAGATGTAAGGGATGGCGTCACGATCTCTTTCCGGCTCTTCGAACTCTAAACTCTCTGCTCCAGAACTCTTGAGAATCCTTGGAATTATGATTATGAAAAGTATTATGAGGTATATCCTTGTATTGGGCCGCCGGTTAAGTATTTATACTTAACCCTAACTCAGCCGGATTTTGACTAATATTTCCGACGAAAATATTGAAGAATTTTCGGCGAAAATTCCTTTGTAATTGGATGGTCCGCCGGCTGATTTCTCCTGTAAATTTCGGTCCCATTGTTTTCGGTCGAAAACTTAACATTTTCGTCGAAAACTTCCTTCAGTCGGCATCAGTGATTTTGTGCAGATATTTTTGTCGAAAATGCTAGGGTATTTTCGGCGAAAATTCCTTTGTAAACCGGGCAGGAATTGTTTCGACTTGATTGGCTCCTTGGATCGATTCCGGTGCAATTCCTCGAGGTTCCAACGCCTTAGACACGTCCTTGGCTACTTTATTTGACGGCAAAAACCTGTGCTAACATAAAAACACTAGAAAACCATCAAATAGACCCAAAACGGGCCAAGGTAACACAAATGGCACGAGATAAGGCAATTGATTGAATATTCGTTATTCTATCCTAAAAACCATGTCTTAAGCAAGGAAATGTCGCTTAAATGAGGCTGATAATCACGTCAAATCGAGTGTCATCAATAATACATTACAGCCATTTCCCATTCTTTCATTCCCCGTTGATCCCCTGTGGTTGTAGTTCTAGATTGACCTACCGGAAGTCGGTTTGTGGTAACCTGCCTATAGCCATTAAACAGGTGGTCTTAGCTATTATGTCCAGACGTGTAAACCCCTCTAGCAACTAAAAGAAAGAATCGGCACAAAAAGAAAAAAATTTAGAAAAAAAAAAGAAAAAGAAGAGAAATTCGAAAAAAATGTTTAGAAAAGAGTTCAGAAAATCTTCAAGTGTATAGTCAGTGCAATAAACGTTCTTCTCTCTACATATGGAAGAATGAAGTCAAAAGAAAGTCAAAAAAGAAAAAAAAATGTTAAAAGAAAATAAAAAGTGATAGGTTGCTTGAGGGTATCTTAGGACGAGCGTTCACTATTCAACCTGTGTCTGGTTAGATGGTAGGAAGCCACAGATTAGATTCGAGGGAAGTTAGTCGAAAGCTACACCGCACCAAAGCCATCATCATACATTCCCATCATCCATCTCATCATAAACCCTTGTAGTGTAGAATTCGTTACAGTCCTAGCAGGGAAGTCCTTCTTGACTAGTTACACGTGTTGTCATAGTGGTGGAGATGTGGTCGAATTGCAAACTTATGACAGAATTCAGTAACAGAAAATGATTGAGAGCAGAAACACGTCCCTAAACACAGAGAGTGAGAGTTTCCATTGTTCTATATATTTCCTGTGTGAGGAGTCTGGTCGGTCAGGTCAAATTTGTGCATAATTGGTTACGATTACTTGTCGTGTGCAGTTTATTAGTGAGACCAGGTGGTTTGGTTGATCTGTATGCATGATAGGTTTCTTGTTCTAGGATCTATCTGTCTAATAATTCATTGTGTTTGATTGAGCTCCAATTTAATCGATCTTATCATTTGTGAACATGAGCGTTTCTATTCAGTTTGCTTGAGGACAAGCAAAAGCTTAAGTGTGGGGTATTTTGATGACACTCGATTTGACGTGATTATCAGCCTCATTTAAGCGACATTTCCTTGCTTAAGACATGGTTTTTAGGGTAGAATAACAAATATTCAATCAATTGCCCTATCTCGTGCCATTTGTGTTACTTTGGCCCGTTTCGGGTCTATTTGATGGTTTTCTAGTGTTTTTATGATGGCACAGGTTTTTGCCGTCAAATAAAGTAGCCAAGGACGAGTCTAAGGCGTTGGAACATCGAGGAATCGCACCGGAATCGATCCAAGGAGCCAACCAAGTCAAACAAATTCCTGCCCCGGTTTACAAAGGAGTTTTCGCCGAAAATCCCTTAGTATTTTCGGCGAAAATGCAAGAACAAAATCACTGATGTCAACTGAAGGATATTTTCGGCGAAAACACTAAGTTTTCGCGAGAAGTGTTGGACCGAAAATTACAGAGAAATCAGCCGGCGGTCATCCACGTTTGCAAAGGAATTTTCGGCGGAAATTCCTTCATATTTTCGCCGAAAATCCTAGTTAAAATCCGGCGGTTTAGGGTTAAGTATAAATACGTAACCGGCGGCCCAAATCAAAGGGGATCATAATACACTTTTCATAATCAATTAATTTCAGAATTCTCACGAGTTCGGGAGAGAGTTTTAGAGTTCGAAAAGCCAGGAAGAGATCGTGACGCCATTCCTTCACCTCGGAGACTCGGAGCTAGGATTGAAGATTACCGGAGAGCGAAGCTTTGCCAGAGTCATCAGAATTAGGTTTTTCAGTTCTTATCTGTTCTTCCTCTGTGTGATGAACTCTGTTTCTGCCTTTGAATCTTTTGTTATGAACATGAGTAGCTAAACTTGTAGAGCTTAGATTAGATGAACCCTAAGTGACCCAGGGCTTTAAAGCGGTCACGGATCGGCGGTGATTAGATTCAAAGTTCAATCAGTTTCTCTTTGCATGGTTGTTTTGTTCTTCATTGTTTATGTTTCTTCTCTGGTTGATCACCTAGATTAGGTTTTTGCAAGTTAGGGTTAGTCGCCAGACGTTGTCGCTAGACAGTTCCCTGCTTTGGCGCATAAACTTGTCTTCCTTGATCACCTAGTTTAAATTCTTGTTAAGCTGAGGATAGAAGCGAACGCTCGCCTCTCTTTAAAACATCAATTCAACCAATTAACCTTATAATTGGAGTGTGCCTTTCGTAGGAACCGATTAGGGTTAATCCACTGCAAGAGTAACTCATAAATCACAAGTAATTGCACCAGTTAAGTTAAGTCGTTGCGAGAGGCGACCGTACCCGGGCGACTAATTAATCTTGGTAGTTAGATCGGATAGAGAGAACGTTCGCCAGTCTTAAACCTAAGGGTCAGGAGTTATGGTGGTGTATAGAAATTGATTGAACGAGAATTGAAATCCGCTGATCTGTTGATTGCTGTTGCCTTGGTGATCTAAGGGGGATTTGAAATCTAAGCTTGTCTGTCGTCTGTCTGAACCATCCAATCATTCTGTCTTTAAATTTCATTTTAATTGTCTTGAATCTTAGTCTAGAAGTCGTGGAACTCACACCACGCACAACGTGTTCAAACTTGGATAAATTGCCAGCTTCTTTGAGTAGTCAATTAGAAGAAACCATGTGGAATACGATCTGCTTAGCTTTCTAGCTTGGTAGTATTTGATCACTGTTCTGCAGCTCATCAAATGCCTAGATGAGCTGCAAACTCATCATAGGTGAGTGTCCTGTGCACCCCGCCCAGATAGAAGGAAACGACCTTCTTGCCCTGCCTCCTCTTGTGCTCGTCTAGATCGAACGTCGCCAAAACTCCTGTAGAGCGACTTCTGGGAAGTCGGCGGCTAGCGTGGTCAGCTCCAGCAAGCCAGCATGCGTCAGTGCATCGAGCACGTTCCGGTGCCAGTCCTCATCGTGGTCGAAGAGCGACTCCATGGAAAGGGGGCGAACAGCAGCTCCAGGGATATTCTCAAGCCTCTGGTAGTACTCGAAGTAGTACGGGGGCAGGCGAGTAACGGTGTGGTGGTACCCAACACGGCCAGGGAAAGCTGGGGGAAGTCCATGGATGGCAGGTGTGAGGGAGCGGGAGCTCGGGAGCTGGAGGCGGTGTCAAGTCTCTGTTTGGTCCTGCGCTCATGAGTTACGTTCCTAAGCAAGAAAACAAACCAGATTAGTCAAACTAAAACCCTACCCCACACTTAGTCGAAAAACTCAATTTCACAAAAAAATGAGGAAAACCGAGTGAGGGTAAGCAAAGCAGATTAACCGGTAATCCCAAACAATTAAAATACATGCTTAGGACACAGCCAGAATGGAATTATCACAGTCAGAGTTCAGAAGTCAAAACGACATTCAAAAAGTCAACATAATCGAACATTGAACCCTAATCATGGCAAGACTATCACAAAGCGGGAAATGATGGCATAATATGATCTCAGATGGCAAGCACAATAAGATGAACGTAAATGAGCACATAAGGCAGCCAACTGATCATAAACAGTTCATGGTCAAACCAACATTTCTCAAAAGTCAACACCACAAAGAATAGGTCTTATGCAAAGCAACACATGATCAAACGATATAAAAATTAAGTACAATACTCCCTAATCATGCTTAGGGGTGGCTATTCGGGCTCAGTTTTTTGGTTTGACCGAAAAACCGACCGAATTCAATTCGGTTTTGGTGACCGAAAAACCGATATCAGCATTTCGAAATTGGTCGCGGTTATGGGTTTCAGATATTTTCGGTCATCGGTCAATTCGGTCAATGACCGAAATTGAGAAAAATTGCCCAAATGACCGAAATCGATTCGAACCACCCATCTGATTTGGTTCTTCCTTCTTGTTCTTCTTCTTCAAACTCATATTTGTTCTTCAAACTTCAAAACCCAGATTTGTTCTTCTTCTTCTTCTTCTTAGATTCATACCCATACCAAATCCCCATCTTCTTCTTCTTCCTCTTCCCTCCTTCTACTTCTCAGATTCAATTTTCGAACTCAGATCTTCTTCTTTCTTCTTCTTTCCATATTTGATTTTCGAACCCAGATGCCAGTTGAACCCATATCTTCTTCTTCTTCTTCTTCCCTCCCTTCTTCTTCTTCTTCGATTTTCAAACCCAGAAAACGTCCTCCTCCTCCTCCTTCTTCTTCTTCTCAGATTCGAGTTTTGAACCAAGTTCCTCTTTTTCTTCTCGGATTCGAGTTTTGAACCTAGATCCCCTTCTTCTTCTTCTTCTTTTTCTGCCCAGATTTGATTTTCGAACCCAGATACCCTTATTCTTCTTCTTCTTCTTGTTCCCCAAACCCAGATTCTTCATCTACCCTTCTTCCCTCCTCTTTCTTCAGATTCATCATAGATACAGATCTGAAAGCTCATATCTTCTTCTTCTTCTTCCTCTTCTCTTATTCTTCTTCACAGATTCGAACGAGATCCGAGTTGCTTCCCTTCTTCTTTCCTCCTTTTTCTTCAGATTAATCCTAGATCAAGATTTTTCTTAGAAGATCCAAAATTCATATCTATCCATTTTGGTTCGATTCGGTCAACTCGGTTGACCATGACCGATTTGAATTCGGGCACGGTCAAACCGAATTCAAATCGGTCACGGTCCCAGGTTTCGACCGAACTCGAAATCGGTGACCGACCGAATTCGGTTCGGTTTGACCAAAAACGACCGATTTCCACCCCTAGATTCATGCTAGATCAGTCCAACGAGTTCAGCTAACCTAGTTCACACGAAATCAGTCGGCACGCAAATCGAGGTAAACCGAAAAGTCAACCAAAAGTCAACCCTGACGAAATTCAGCATTCAATATGTCAAAAGATTCGTAATGAAAAGTTCTACAACTTACCTTGAAGCCATGGGTGCTGAAAACGAACGGAGAAAGAGAAATCGGAGAAAAACCAAAAATTTTAGGGTTTGGCTGAACGGGAGTTCTAGAGCTCCGATTCGACTGTTCTAGGGCTCGGGTTGATCGGAAACGGAAGGGGAGACGTGCGGCGGCGGCGGCGCGGCGGTCGGAGGCGGCGGCGAAATGGTGGCGGCGGCGACGGGTTTGTTTTGAAACTGGGGTAGGTTTTTGAAATTTTCGAAAATTGGAAAGTGAGGATAGAGGGAGACACGACCGGGAATTAAAAGGATAAGTCCGAAAATTTTGCCTTGAGTTTTCGGCGAAAATTAGTGCAATTTTTCGCCGAAAACATCAGTTAAAAAGCACTGCCGGTTTTCAAAAGGGTTTTCGCCGAAAACATTAAATAGTTTTCGCTGAAAATGTTAACCAAAATTGTCTGGAAACACAGTGAGATTTTAAAGGGAATTTTCGCCGAAAACAGGGTATATTTTCGCCGAAAATTTTGAACTGCACGATTGAAAATATTTTCGCAATCCCGGCAAACTTCAGAAAATCACAGTTAAATCCAAAAAATCGGAAAAAACCTCAAACGACTTGCAATTGACACTACGACACACAGACTACACACGAAAAAATAAGAAATCAAACAAAATGACACTTTTGGCTCCCCCGAACCGACTCTAAAACACTAAGGTTGACACAAATGAAAAACTGACTCCAGCCGTGGGTTGCCTCCCACGAAGCGCTCTAGATTAACGTCCTTGAGCTGGACGATACCTGGACGGTATTAGGAGACATCCCAACTCAGGTTTTCCTTAACGCTAGCATCTGAATTCATGAAGTAGAGCTTCGGGGTATCTCCGGTGAGCGTGAATTTGTTCCTGTTAGCGTGTGTAAGCTTGGTACGTCCGTCGGGAAGGTGCTCAGTGATCTTGAATGGACCAAAGAGCTCTGTCAAGGGATCATCTTCTACGAGGAAGACTGTAG